>JAOTRJ010000002.1:15878620-15892916 GCA_028564905.1 Leptodoras praelongus | reverse complement strand
CGGTTTCCTCCCACAGTCCAAAGACATGCACGTTAGGTTGATTGGCTTCTCTAAAGTGGCCCTAGTGTGTGAGTGTGCGTGTGTGTGCCCTACGATGGAGTGGCGCCCTGTCTAGGGTTGTTCCTGCCTTGCGCCCTATGTGGCCGGCTAGACCGGTTAGACCCCGTGACCCTGAAAAGGAATAAGCGGCCAAGAAAATGAATGAATGAATGAATGAATATAGTGTATCCGACAGGTAACGACAGTAGGGACATGCCCCTACCAATATCCAGTGACTACTGTATTGTCCCTAGCAATAATTTTGATAAAAACTTTAAATAGAACGGTCCATCAGTGTCTAGTCAATGTTTTCGGTACACAAACCGTTAACAGATCTGGTTTCTCTACTCTACTTGTCCCGCCTCCCGGACCACATCACTAAGACGATTGGCTTTGCCGTTTCTTACTAACCTGTGAGAGGCTGCAGGAGGCGCCAGAGCTCTGAACTACACGGGCGGAGGCTGAGTGCTACACTGTCCACAGCGCCAACACCGAGTCTGGTAATGTTTCCGTAAGGGACAGTCCATTTTATTTTAAAACGATCTACGATTCCGGAGGGCTATTATACCGACCTGGAGTTAAACACGAGTTAGTGCGCGCGCATGGGCGTGTGTGTGTGTAAAACCAACAAATACTTCAAGAAACGTCAGTGGCGACGCATCCATTGTTCAGTTTCAAAATAAATTGATTTCATCAATTGAGATCATACTACAGCAGATGTGTCTTTAAAAATCCTGTTACACTGAAATTCTACCAGGCTTTACTTTACTATTGCTCCCCATATTGTTTGTATTAATTTTGAGTAAAAGCACTTTACAGTTGGCCATGATATCCGATTAGATGTGCAAAATTTGCATGTTAAACATTTACAGCATTTTTGTCATTAGAATATGAAAGACACTGTTCACATAAATATTAAAATAATTAATTGCTCAGTCTTATGCCGTTTTTCAATACAAAGTACGCCAAGTTTGGACTTCTGCGCTCATTCTGCCATTGGAGCAGCCTACTGGACAGGCGTGACCACACATCTAAAACACTGGAGCAGTTTTTCACGTAGCCGCCTTCTTGATAAATTAAACTCATATTTGTAGCCTAAAAAAATCGTATAACTATTACATTATCACCAACAGTAGTATTTTGACACTTCCGCTATGACGCTGAGCTTGGTGCGAAAAGCATTGTGGGAAATCTGACTGTCTCAAGCCACCTCCCGATGCATCCTAGATAATATGGGCGGAGCAAGAACACATCCGGGTATTTGAACTGTATTTGGTTAAATGCAGACTATAGAAGGACACAAGAACACAAGTACAGAGACTGAGAAACGGCCAAAGCCGGGAGAACCCGGAAGTATTACTCAGGGCTTCCCAGTCGCTAACGTCAACATGTCCCCTCGAGGCAATCCCCCCTAGAGGTAAATGAGAAAATGTACTACAGCCCTACTACAAATATGGAAAGATGCAGGCGGACCCTGTGAGAGTAGCATATGGGAGTGGGCCCTTTAACAGCTGGAGAAAGCGTCACACCTGTAAGTGACCCTAGCAAACATTTATTACCTCAGGCGTTGCCTTACCGCAGAACCTCTACAAAGGCCCTGCGTTACCAGTCTAGCCCTGACACCTCACGCCATAGCTCTACAATACCAAAAGAAAGGTGCGACAAGAGGCGCCCTCAAACACCCATTAAAATAGGCTGACGCGCAGGTGTCGTGTGTCGTCCCTTAATTAGCGCTGAGCTTGCTGGGAGTTGGAGTCCTCCCAGCACAAGCACCACGCCGCCGCGGCCCCCTAGTGTTAGGTCACTGTACAGCAATCCACCTTACACACACTGACATTGTACTGCAGATTGGGAAAGGCTGTGCTTGAGTGAGATGCTTCACTCCAAAACAGTTTGGGCAGTGATCATTGTCCATCATCTAACTCCATCAGGGCCTGGCAGACCAAGCTGCTTGTCATCCTGCGCTGAAACACATGATTGTTGGGAAGATATAATGATTCACAGGAAATTATAAATTAGGAGATTAGTTACTCTGCATCAGCCATGGCTTCACTGCTACACATCCATACTAACAAAAGATATGTGTGTTCTAAGGACACACTCAGTCATGAGGCTTGGTTTAAAAAACACCTGATAATGATTTTGCTAACTGAAAATAAATAAATTCTTATGAGCTGTATTTAGTTATTGTACTAAAAATGATTTTGATGACTGATTTAATTCACCTGCTGCTCATAAGTTCAGAGAAATGAAAATATTTGGGATGCGTGTCTGTAGGTATGTCACTTCCATGATTATTTCCATGAAATCTCTTGATTAGTTTAATGCAATTTAATAAAATGCAACCACTTCTAGCACTAGTGTGTCATGGTAAAACTATTGTACATTTAGTTTGGTTATGATATAAAAATTGCATTCTAGGAATACAGAGTCAAGTTCTCAAGTGCTTTGCTTTTGTTCTGTTGATTTTTATGATTTAAATTAGACTGTGCTTCAGCATGTTGGGTGACAGAAGGGTCTGTTGCTTTGCCAACCACCTAAAGAGAATGATGCTATGCTTGGCCTCTGCTCTGTTGTGCTCCTGCTGGAGAAATTTCTCTGCTGATTTTAATCTGCTTCATTCTTCACAAGAACGTGATTTAACATGACCGGTGTTTACATGAGAACAACGGCACAGTAAGAGGATTGTGGTTATATTGTTTATTATCAGAAGCTCACAACCCAGATGGTAAAAAACCCTCAAATAATTCCTTCTTATTTGAAGAGTAAAACCGAAATCGAAAATTGATGTTTGCATTTATAAGTTTGGCCTTATATGACATTATATAAATGTTTAATTGACAAAGTAGCATCATTTTTAACCCACAGGATGTTTAAAAATGGGTAAAAAATTAGGAGACTTTATTTTTTAATTTGGTAATACTTTAATTAAATGTCATAGATGGTTACTATTTCATGGTTATGATTTAACTCCAAGTGATTTTACAGATTATATTTATTTTTCTACTGTTTATGGTTATTTTTAGTGTTTGTGTTTAACT
This sequence comes from Leptodoras praelongus, assembly GCA_028564905.1. Classification (NCBI taxonomy): domain Eukaryota; kingdom Metazoa; phylum Chordata; class Actinopteri; order Siluriformes; family Doradidae; genus Leptodoras; species Leptodoras praelongus. The sequence goes on along the minus strand of JAOTRJ010000002.1, from coordinate 15,889,836 downwards.
CAAATTATGTCTGTAAAATAAGGAACAATTCATTATAGCAGATAAATGATTAATGTAATGTGGGTACACTTACTTAAACAAAAATTGTACAAATTGGCTAACACAAATATGATGTGAAAAAAATGAAGCAAAGCTTTCTAACATTCACTTAAGTTTTGCCCAATCATCGATTATGTCTATATGTTTATTAAATATTTCTAAATACATCTTCCACACCAAAGTGGGGTGTTTCCTGCAGAAGAATCATGTCACAGCATTCAATTTATATGTTGTAAAATGTTAACTATCTACAAGTCACCTGGCAACACCAATTCTAATTCAAATGACCACTCATGTCCTATTCTGTCGTTTTTCATTTTGCCATTTACTTATACATTTAACATCATGTTTATTCCTTTTGTGTTTGCACAATAGCCTAATGAAAATGTTTAATATATTAATATATGTGACAATAATTTCCTTTGTTTTACATTGTTAAAACTGACCATTTGTTGTGCCAGCTGTTTAAGCTGATTCCTGAATGTCTTCCTTTATTGCTATGCTTCATGCTGAATATTTATTCATTTCTTCTAACACACATACTTTTGCACACTTCATTTATTGAGTGCTTATACTGTCACCTCGGTGTGTCATATTGAGTTTATTGTATTTGTGCTACATAAAGGCAACATTGTGTGATTTCTGTGATTTGCCACAGACCCAATCAGTAAACGTGATCAAATATACCCAGCTTACAATTTTACGTTAAGAAGAAACTTTTCTGAATGATTCTTAGAAAGCAAATCATTTATAACATCACATTTCCAAAAGGTTCATTTCATACCAGTCTTTCTCAACTTTCTCATGACCATTACTGAATGTTTCCTATAACATTGTCAGATAGATGGGTATTCAGGCAATATAAAAATGTAGAGTACATCTAGTTTTAACAGTTTCCTTCTAGACAAAACAGTCAAAGCACCAAAGATACATATAAATCTTGGAGTTCAGTTTTTGGGTAAATGTCTTTGGAAGAGGATCTGATGTTCCCCACTGTTCTGATTTGACACTGACCTGATGCAACTGTTTTCTAGTAAGGTGTTGAAGTTCAACCATTCAGTAGATGACATTGGTTGAGAATGGGTAGTCCAAGAATTCTCTGTTTTAAGTTCAGGAGGTTTGCAGTGCCCTTTTTCATTATGCCATGCTCTGCAATGCACTTGTACAACATATTTTGTTTTTACCATCCTACAGAATCAACTTCACATTGACAAATAAAGTTCTCACTTCATGAACATACCACAGGTTCCTCTTTTTTCAAGTCCAGCCTGTGATCTCAGTCCTCAACCTGGGTTGGTCTGTTACATACAAGCAATTAAAAAAAAGATACAACAGTCATACATTCCATTTAAAGTTGTATATACAGATGAATGGCATTCTATACTGAAGGTTAATCGTTGCATAGCCTGAAATGTAGAGTATGATTTCTCAGCAGATTTAGATATCCTGTGTTGTATACTTACAATACACAACATGTTTGTAATAGCATACCATAGCATATTATCAAGGTACATCACACTGAAATTACACACGACGGATATCTCTTGTATACAATACATGGCTTAACATGAGTGTAAACCAGAAATGTTCTAGGTGTATATGGTGATATACTGTACATCTGCTTTTACTTTCAAAGTAACTTGACAACATTCTTGTCCAATATACATCATTTGGTTTATGTGACCTTGAGTGCAACATGATTATAAAGAAATGTCGTCCAGTAAAACAAAACTTTGAAAAGTGATCAAAGTTAAAAGCGTACCGAGAGGATATTTGCTGTGTAAAGGCCTATGCCTCAATATTTAAGAAGACAAATGAACACTTGCCTTGCAACATTATATAAGAATCTTGCAGCTATAAGTAGAACCATGTAATAGAAAAGAAATTATTACTTCTGACGGAGAACGCTGGTTATTGCTGTGAATGCAATGATAATGTAGACAAAGTATAGTAGCTTCCGAATAGTTCATTAAATTTTGGTAAATACCAAAAGCAATGCAATGCACCATTCCCATAACAGCCTTTGGGCTGCAAAGATTGGGTCATGGACACTGATTCCTGAGTGACAGGTCATTTGTGATTTTAGCGTTAGACTGTTCATGTTTATTCATTTGCTTTTATTACTATCCTTCAATGGTGCATCAGTGAGCCTCATAAGGAGGTCTCTACACATGAGCTGTTTCTGTGGAAAGAGCGGTGATTGGGGCAGCTCTCACTGCAATGGACAATGAGAACTGGGAAGTAGAGCGCATCTTGGTAGGCTGGAGGGTCTTCCTCACTTGTGGTGATATGTCCAGAGAGACAGCGTGTGTTCTCGCTGGGGCTTTCGGGCTCATCCAGGCTGCCACTCCGCCAGAAGCAGCTGCGGCGTGAGCCATACAGGCGGCCCAATGAGAAACGGCTGCTGCTAAAGGGAAGGTGAGGGCTTGCATTGCAGATGCTCAGAGCACTGCGCGAGAAGACTGAAGAGCTGCTGATGGCTCGGTGGCAGCGCTCACAGTTCTGCCTGAAACCTCCTGAGCGCTGTGCTAGGTCCATCAGACCCGCCTCTGAGTAACTGGGCACCAGCTGTTGGTTGGAGCGAATGTGCCATTCTAGCTCAGTGCTGTCAACCGTATTGACCCTGGGAATGCGTCTGCAGTACGGATGCTCTTCACATGGTGTCATCGGGATGTAGTCTGTTCCAAAGAGTTTCTCCACGCGGTAGTGGACGTAGGCTGTGCGGTACTCTGTCAGCACCCTCAAAGGCCAAGAGAATGTGAGAAAGGCAGCTGTCCAGAAGACATAGTTAGAGATGTACCAGGGGTGGTTATCTGGATTTGAAAAGGCAATCATGTACTCTTTGAAGTCTACATTCTTCAGGTGCATTCCCTCCCGGGCCTCCATATAATCATCAAGACCTTCATTGTCTGTAAAGAACCTGGCCCGCTGAGTAAGGTAGGAGTTCTCAGACTCCACATTAGCAAAGCTAAAGCACTTAGTGAACCTTAATTTGGTGATAGGTGATTTATCCAGGCCAACTAACTGCTTGGAAACATCCTTCACTCCACAGTGGCCATAGTCAAATTCTGCTTCAGCCACATGAGTGTTCACCCTCTCATGATACACCTGAGTCGTGGTGTAGGCATCACCATTACGGTAGCGTGTTACCTGTCGTGTTCGCCGGACATAATGGTAGCTGATGGCTTTCCACCAAATACAGGGCTTGGCCTGTTGCATTCTCTGCACCCTTTCATAGATTCCTTCTACATCCACTTTGTACTGTAGCTCATTCCTTGCATGGCAGTGCCAGCACTCCACCAAGTAAACCACATACAGCATGACAAGGAACGCTAAAGGGATATAAATGTAACCATCAGAGCACGGACTGTCATGGTATATCATGGACTTCCCTTTGTAGGCACTGTCGAAGCTTAGCCGGGTGACCTTGGTAACATGGCACCACACCATGGCTCCCATGCACCCGTACATGAGTATGGAGAGCAAGAGGCATTTCCAGAACACTTCTCTGCACAGGGACTTGCTCAGTGACTGTTTCAGAGGCCTTTGCTGCATGTAAACGTGGGGACAGAATACAGCAGACATAGATTTACATAGCTCAAAACATAACGGCTCATTAAGCAAAAAAAGCAATGAATACACATCAAGGTTCAATCCTGATACGACATGATCAATAAATAGCAATTACAATGGTAATAATAAATGAAGAATTTATTATGCATGGCAGTATCAGAATATGGCTGCAAGATTACATTTATTGATGCATAGAAATGATGGAATACATTCAGTGTAATAAAGGATTATCATAACAACTGTTAGACAAACACAGGGGTACTGAAGGATGGGGCCAGAATTAGGGAAATGTCATGCATTTACTCGTGTGTTTACAGCAGTGACTTTCATACCGAATGAAACATATTTCGTGAATGAGAATGATTTGGGTCTGCGTGCTAGTAGGCTAAATCGTGCTAAATGCGTTCGCGTGGTGCAGCATGATGGTGGAGGAATGAGTGTTTTCTTACCTCCTCTCTCGGGCTGTCTGCCTCTTCCTCTAACGCGGTCGCAGTGCTGCTCTCACTGCCTGTCGCAGCCGAGCCTGGCGGGGACATGGTGCAAGGATGCACCAGGGATCACTGCTTACAAGTGCTTAGTGGTTGTTGTTGTTGTTGTTGTATTTAACGCCAGACGATTCCGTATTAATATATTAATATATACAAATCGATCTTTTCTGATCTGCTTCCGTTTGCCTCCCGTGTCGCTGTCCAACACTGTCAAATCGTCCACTGATCTTGATTTACCCTGACATCTCCAGCCGAATAACTGGAACAAATTGAATAACAGGAAGACCATTAAAGGACATTACTGAGAAGAGAGGAAAGCTGCGCTGGAAACCTGAGCGATGCGTGTTTAGCTTGTAGGATGTGTCGGATTCGGGATGCAGCTTCAGGACGCCGCCATGCCTCCGATGCGCTAAAGAAGACGGGTTAAGACGGATATTAGACGCCATTAAAGAAACGAGAGCAAGATTAGCCTATTAACGCACCCGTGTTGATTCACTAGGGGTTATACATACCAAGCGAAGGTTATTAAGGTAATAAGAAATGCTACTTAGTGATTCGGCGGCTGGTGGAGAATGGGGAGCACGACCTTGTGCTGGAGGATGGAGGACTCCACTCTTTCAGCCGACAGCAGATGTCGACAATTGGGCCAAATTCAATTAACGGAATTGCCTGGCTTAATCAAGCACTCGTCGTGTTATTCAACCGAAAAAACGAAAAACAAACAGTGTTGTCTGTAATGCATCGTCCTCCCAAAATCACCACCTTCACTTCACCCCGATTTGATAGACTAAGAGTTTGTGTAGGAGTGTGTAGAAACAAATTGTTTACACTCAGAGTTTTAGTAATTGTCTAGGGAAAATAGTTTATTGTTAACTTTGGGCATTTCAGTTACATGTAACTTGCCATACAGGGTCTTTACTCTAGCCAGAGAACACTGAGGGCATGTTATGCTTCTTTAACTGCTTAGTTAACGTGAATGTATAAACTAACACAAGACAAAATGTATGAACTGAATTCATTGATTAAAACGAGTTTTAAAACATAAAATACATATTTGTATGTACGTTCAGTACTGTGCAAAAGAAATGCTGTAAAGCAATGAAAAGAATGAAATTATACGTTATTATAAGCTGCACATAGTTTTATGAGAACATTAGCTTATTAATATTTGGTTTCTGAAGTGTTTTAGAGGATCTGCAGTAGTTTGCTGACTGATTTTGACAGTCATTTGTTTGTTTTTGCAGGTAATCTGTGACAGCTGGGTTTTTTTTTTTGCCTGAAAAGTGTACATAGCATAATATGTTACTTTCTTTACTGACATACACACATTTTTTTTGTAACATTGAATCATTGAATTTAATAAAGAGAAATTTAATAAAAAAAAGAAAGGTTTGTATTTCTAAAATGTAGAAAATTCTTAAAATAAGCATCCAAGACCTCTGCACAGTACTGTATGTATGTATGTAAGACTTACAAAATCTGACCCAGAATCTATTAAGTTTATTTAGTCACTAACTCTTAGGATTTAAGAGTTAAAAATGTTCAGCAGATGTTTATGGATAAAACTAATTAATGAATACATGTATTACACAGAAAAAAATAGTTATGAGAGCTATTTAGTGTCATTTTACATAAAACCAGCAAGTGTAAATACTGGTATATGGGCAGGGGTGGCTCTGTGGTTAAGGTGTTGGGTTACTGAATAGAATAGAAGGTTGGGGGTTCAAGCTCCAGCACCACCACGCTGCCACTGTTGGGCCCTTGAGCAAGGTCCTTAATCCTCAACTGCTCAGTTGTATAAATAAGATAAATGTAAGTCACTCTGGATAAGGGTGTCTGCCAAATGCCGTAAATGTAAATGGTATATAAATGACTATATTTGCGGAGTGTGTGTAGAAACAGAACACTTAAAAGCTCTCATAAGTCCTTTTTCTCTCTTTAACATTTTTTATTGTTTGACAGGTCAGTTTGAAGTTTATAATAAAGCTAGTCACTTAATAAACAAATGAATACATAAATAAAAAAATCAAGACATAATTTGCTGAAGTAGAAGTTACATTTTATTGTCCACTAGATGGAAGCACCACACTGTGTTTGTTTCAGGTTCACGCCTCCATAACAGGAGTACTAAAATAGGAATCTTACAGTTCCACTTGCCAAACTTTGACAAAACTGATTAATAATAATAATAACAACAACAACAATAATAAAAATCTTTACTTATATAGCACCTTTCATACATAAATGCAGCTCAAAGTGCTTTACAGAGGGCTTAAAAAAGTGTACCGACAAAGGAAATAATGCGTTTAAAAATATATAAACACAATTTCAAGAAGCCATAAAATGACTAATGGAAAAAATTAAATGTAAATGACAAAGGTTATGGTTATAAAATAATAAAATACTAAATAATGAACTAAATGCTAAAAGTAAAACATATGATAATATTGGCAATAAAAGTAAAATCAGAGAAGGTCTAACCGATGGTTCGTAGAGGTCAAATGAGCAAAATAAATCCCATGTATCACACAAAATAGAACACGAGGCTTGTGTACAAATTATAAGTACCCACAAAAACAGGGAATAAAAGGTCAAATGGTCAGACAGAGTCACTGACTAAGTGTTGTGGTATGAATAGTTTGCACCATATTCATCGTTTGAAAATGCAGATTCGCAGGTATAAGTTGATGCAAACATGGTAAGAATTTGAACAGCTACCTTCTGCACGAGAGGAACATTTGCTCCAGTAGCCATCTTTATTCATAAAGTTCCAGGGTCACAGTTTTCTTAAAGCTCAACCAACTCTCTTTGCAAAGTACTGGCCCATGGGCAGACCTTCTGTGCTTCCTCTGAGAATACTGTAACATTCTTCATTTAGATATTTTGACTAGGAGAATTCTGTGCAATTTTTGATTAGCTGTGGCCTGTCTGTAGTGATGGAAACTCGCTCCTTATTTCAGATCTGTACCTTTCTCATTGAGCAGCTGCATGGTGGATTATCAGCCCTAAAACATTTCCCAAAATTCTATTTAAATCATAAAATCAAACAAATTGTCTGCATTGTCTGCTGGTTCATCCATGGGCAGTGAAAAGGACTTTGTTGTAGTATGGCGAAGTTTTTAATAAGTCCTACTTCAGTCAGCAGGCACCTCAGTTCTTCATATTTTTATCTTATCCGTTATTTTATTTGTCAGTACACTGTTTACCCAGTACTTGTTTTCTTTTCTTCTTTTCTTTTTAAAAGCACTCTGTAAAGCACTTTGAACTGCATTTATGAATGAAAGGTGCTATATAAATAAAGATTATTATTATTATTCATTCATCCATCTTCTTGGCCACTTATTCCTTTTCAGGGTCACGGGGAGCCGGTGCCTAGCCGGCCACATAGGGTGGAAGGCAGGAACAACCCTAGACAGGGCTAGGGTTCCAATCCATTGTAGGGCACACACACTCGTGCACACACTCACACACTAGGGCCACTTTAGAGACGCCAATCAACCTAACGTGGCTGTCTTTGGACTGTGGGAGGAAACCGGAGTACCCGGAGAAAACCCACACGGACATGGGAAGGACATGCAGACTCCACACAGAAAGGACCCAGACCGCCCCACCCGGGGATCGAACCTGGGACCCTCTTGCTGTGAGACGATGGTGCTACCCACCGAGCCACCGTATTATTATTCTTGCTGCCATGGAATCTGAACAAGGAATTTGACCTATTTTCTCTGCTACTTCATCTTTTTATTTTCCATCAAGTATGGCATCTATCACTTCACATACACTCTTTTATTATTTCATCATCAGAGAATGCTTTCTTGTGTTTACCCAAGACCCATGTGATTCTAAGTGAAGCCTCCATTGCTTGTTCTTGCTATGTCATTGTTTTAAAGTAAATAATAAATGTCTACCAGTGGGTAGTATTGCTAAAAATAATAATAATACATGAAACTTATATTGCACTTTTCAAAAGCCCAAAGATGGTAACAACTGTGAAAAAAGAACACCAAAAGACAACCAAGGAACACAAAAAGAGACAACAGAGGACTAGACAGTGTAAAAGTAGAATGAGAGGGTAAGATTATCGTGTTATAGTGGTAAATTGTATGCTAGTTTTGAGATTTGTTTTAAATGTAGAACTATAATTAGGCTGACGAACAAGTGAAGGAAATATTTTCTATAGATGAGGAGCAACAGAAAAACTGGAAGTTAGAGGAATAGAGGAATAGAGGAATGGTTAGCAAATCAGCTGAAGTTGAGTTAAAAGGTTAAAGTGTAGTATGATCTGTCCAAGTGGAAGTATGTAAGTGAAAAACAGAGGTCCAAGGACTGAACCCTGAGGTAACCCATGAGTCACAACTAAAGTTGATGAAGCCAACTCAGAGAGAAATGAACTGTTTCAATCAGTGAGAAAAGTCAGTGAGGCCCAGCTCATGGAGCCTCAAAAAGTGAATAGAATGACACAGTAAAGTACTGGACTCAGATCAAGTAAAATGCTAAGGGCTACATCATCGGCAGATGTAAGAAGGTCACTTGATAACATTAACCAAGGCAGTTTCAGTACTGAGGTACTTACAGAGTACAGACTGGAAAGGTTCAAAGAGATTACTGCTTTCTAAGTAAACCTGCAATTGGTTTAGTGACAACATGCTCAGACATTTTTGACAGAAATTTAAACTTTGAAAGAGGATGAAAGTTATTGAAATTAGTTGAATCAAGGTTGGGATTTTTGAGAGTCAGAGTAACTGCAGCTAGATTATAGGAAGTGGGAACATGCCCAATAAGCACTGTGAGATGAGGAACAAGAGTAGGTAGGCAAGCTTAAGTTAAATGGTTGGTAGGGGATGAAGGGAGCAGGTGGCAGCTTTAGAGACTGTGACAATATCAACAATAAGAGAAGAATCAACAGTCCTAAAAGCAGAAAGACAAGAAGAAAACAAGATAGTAGGTACGTGATTGAAATTCGTGAAGGAAGAGGAGAGTGTTTTAGTGGAAGAGCCTAAGCGCTATGGATTTTAATTATTTTCGAAACAAAGAATTTATAAGAAGCATCACACAGATCAGAGGAGCAGCTACATTATATTCTGGAGGTTTGAATTGCTTAGTGACTAGACAGATATGTCTTGTTAATAAGCTTCAGAATGAACAGAAGGTTTTGATTTTTTATAAAGTCTTTCCAGCTGACAACCAACCTGCTTCATGCCACAAAGTTCAAACGTATACCGGGGGCTGAGGTCCTAAAAGAAAGAGATTTGGTTTTCAAAGGTGCAAATAACTTGAGATTTAGCTAGAGCAGCATTCAACATAGTGGTGTGAATTTCAGTAGAAGAAGGAGCAGAGTCAGGCAGAAAAGCAGTACAGGTAGTGAAGAGGAGCAAACTAGATCAAGAGTATGGCCCTGTTCACGGATGGGAAAATCTACATATTGAATAAGATGAAAGCAGTCAAGAAGTGTGGTGAAGTCCTTCAGAAGCTTACAATCTAAAGTGTTTACATGAATATTAAGATCATAAATGAGCAGTAAGTGGGAAGAAGTTGAGGCAACAAGTGCAAATAGTTCCCGATAATTCAGACACAAAAAATGGGTTAGGTAGAGGTGGATGATAGAACAGCAAAGCAGTAATTAGCAAGGTAGTTTATGAGCAATATGTTTAAAAGATGTGACTGGTATAAGGCTTAGATCTGTAATTTGATTTTGTCAATAAAAATGACAGCTAATTTACAGAAAAATATTACAGCCTCCCCCATTCCCACAAGGGCCAGGTTTGCAAATATAGCTAAAATTGGGTGGGGTCATCTGAGTTACTGCAAAAATCACTGGCTTTCTGCCAGTAGGTGGATTGGCTAAGGTGAATTGATTATAGTTCTGGAGCTAATTATCAACCTGTCATGAGCCGCATCTGGTATGGGGGAGAAAACTCGATAAGACAGAGGGTCAGCAGTGAATGAAGGCGGTGGTGTACTATGCCCTTAAAGGTTGTTTTTTATTGGGTGGTTCATTATTTTTACGTGCCCCTCTCTTCTGGGGTGTTCAGAGTTTTTTTCACATTAGATTTCATCAACTTTAATTTAGGCATACTTACCTCCAAATCGAGTTTTATTTAAAAAAAAAAAAAAAACCTTGTTAGTGAAAGATTCTTTCAAGTATTCACAAAAGATTTTCCATGCTTAGTGGTTTCAGCTCGATTGAAATCACATTTTTCTTACTGTTAATTGTGCTTTTTGTCTGTAGCCATGACTAAATAACATCATTTTGTACATTCATTTGCAGATATAATTGGAGCATAAAGGTGCTTTTTACCCGTGTTAACACAGTCTGCAACATGTTGGCCAGCCAGCCATATAGCATACATTAGTATAAGGTAGAAGCTTAGGCCAGTTTACATCTGTCTGTGAGCCGCAGTTGGAAACCCCTGTCCTTACTGTACTAGAAATGTACTAAATATGTACATTTATATACTTGGCCTATCAGGTCCTTTGATGTGTGCAGCAGACTATTGCAGATGTTCTCCCAGTCTGTGATAGCTAGCACATTATTCTTTGCTGTGGTGTGCTGGGGTGGTGGCATCAAGGCTGGGGAGACCAACAGATATAACAAATTAATGATGAAAGCCAGCTTTGTTGTTGGACTAAAACTGGACAATCTGGATGCAGCAGTGGAGAGCTATAAATCATGACCATTCTGGGCATTCCCTGCCATCCCCTCTGAGATGACATGTGATAGATGACCTTCAGCCTTAAGGTAAGTTCAAGATGGAGTGATTCAGACATGTATTTGTGCTGACCACCATCAGGCTGTACCAGAGGACTCGAGACCCCCAGCCAGTGACACCCCCCTCTTCCTTCCATATCTAATTTGGACACTTAATCATCTAGCACTTTAGATAGCCAAAACTTAATATATTTGGTTACTTGTACATTGCTCCTTACCATGTCATTTTGTGACAAGAAAACAATTATACATACATGTATAATTGTTTGCTCACTTTTAATTTTATTGCTCATTACTTTAGAATATATTATAGTATACTATATGTATCCTGGTGGTGGATCATTCTCAGCACTGCAGTGACACTGATGTGGTGGTGGTGTGTTAGTGTGTGTTGTACTGGTGTGAGT
>JAOTRJ010000002.1:15866544-15878520 GCA_028564905.1 Leptodoras praelongus | reverse complement strand
GCGCCCTGTCTAGGGTTGGTTCCTGCCCTTGCGCTCAGAGTTGCCGGCTGGGCACCGGCTCCCCCGTGACCCCGTAAATGGGAATAAGCGGTACAGAAATGACTGACTGACTAATATAAAACTAATATCTTGAGCGCTATTATAATAGTGCTAATATTCTAGCACTATTGAAAACTCTAGCATTAATAAAAATGTTATTATGGAATTGCCGTGTTTTTGCATGTATAACTATCAGATATTTAGGTTTTCATGTGGTTTTATTTTTTTGTGCTGTACCACATGAATGCTTTGGTAAGATCAAAATACGTTACATGCGTGGACGGAAAAGAAGATGCGTGATCAGTAGACCTATGGCTCATTAAAATATAGTCCAACAAACAGTATGCTTTTAACCATTACTGTGCTTGTAGCTTGATTTGATTTTTTTGGCTGGTTTATTTTTACCTCCCCAGGTCTTACCACTATTTTGCTTAAAATAATAATATAAAAATAAAATAAAAATATATAAAAAAATAATAAAATGCATTTAGGTCCAGACTATTGTTTCTTTCATTTTTCAGGTGTAACATAAAATTGTTGCTCTCTTGGAATTGGATAGACTGACGGTACCATTAGTAATTATAGCCATACTTCCAATACAGTGCCCTTCTCAAGTATTGGGAGCCTTATTTCATAAAAATGAGCAGAACTTCATTTATCATTCAGTCACCACTCTATCCTGGTCAGGGTCATGGTAAATCTGCAGCCAATCCTGATATCACAGGGAACAAGGCCAGAGCATTCAGCCCAGATGGGATATCAGTCAATCATGAAGCATCATGCACACACACATTCACACACCCATTCATGCCTTATGCATTTTATTCTTGGATATTTTTGCATAGGAATCTGTCTACCTGCATGTTATTGAATAGTGGGAGGAAATGTGAGGACCCTGAAGCTACCCACAGTGCTGCCCACATGAGCAACAACTGACAAATAAAAAGATGAACACTTGCAAAAATAGCTGGATTGTTTTTGTAACACACAACATTTAAAATTATAGACACATGTACAAATAGTGTTTTAGGGTGCCTGCCTTGGAGAGAATCACAGCACCGAATCTTGGCCTGTAATGTCTAACAAATTTGGAGACACATATAGAGGGATCAGGGTGCACTCCTCCATACAGAACATGGAGGCTGCCAGGTTAAGGAAGGCTCTGAAATCGAGTCCCAGCACCACCGAGCTGCCACTGTTAGGCCCTCATATGAAATCATATGAAAAATGCCTTGAAGACAACTAAGAAAGAAAGCACAGTGGAGAATTGCTTTGCATAGCAGTGATAATGAAGAGCGAAGTACAATTTTCTTCCCAACAGAGACTTGATGACTTTAAAGTTAGAATTTTGAGTGGGTTGTTATATTCAGTGCACAAGTCTTTTTGTGATTATTTTCTGTACCTACCTATTTTTTTGTCTTTCGTTCTAAGGATAGAAATTCTGTGATAACGAAAAGAAATGAAAGCTCCCAGAGATCAAACCTCAAGGAGAATATGGTTCAAAGCAAACCTATTTCTGAAGTCCATGTTAAGGGAAGAGGCAATAATTCATGGTATAAAATTGGCAGGGTTTGTTTTAACTATTCATGCACACTGATCACACAGTCTGCTCTGATTTATAAAGGTTTTCTTCAGAGAATTTGATTTACAGAATGTCATATTGGGTGAGTCTGGTTATTTGGGTTATTAAAGAGTTAAATGGCACTTATTGCACATTATTTACAGTACAGAATTAAATAAATAATAATAATGAATATATAGAGAGATTATCTTTTGATCATTTGCTCTTTCATTATGAAAACATATTGTGTGGCTCACGTACAAGCAAAAATATAAGCAATAGAAGCACAATATAATTATCATAATTTTTGCTTGCTCAGATTTGGAGTATGTACAGATCCTGAGCATATAAACCAACCAAAACATACTGAACTGATCCATTCAGTATGTTATCTGACATAAATGTTTGTTAAGCATTAACACCCACACTGTGATTTATGTGCTTCAGGTATTCATGACAATGATCAAGCTGACTTTCCAGTAATATGCATTTGTTATATATGTACTTGAGCTCATGTGCAAACATTTTGTGTTCAGTTATTAATAAAAAAGAAGTGCAAGCCAAGAAATCTGATAACAACTCTCTTGAGTATGTGGTAATATTATGTTTTTTTCTGTGTAATACTTATTCCCTATAACCAAGCAGAGAATATTTCTTGTTTAAAAGTGTTGCTTTGATCTGAAACATCAAATAACACTTTCAGACTGAATGCAAAGGCTGCCATGTCATTGCCTTTTGGAATGTGAAGAAAAAAGAAAATGTGCCAAAGCACTGACTTGAGTGTACTGAATACGTTCAGATAATACCTTTAGACTGCAGTATTAGTTTTCTAATGTGCCATACAGTGTTTGTTCTTTGAAACAATCACATTCTGCCCTCCCTCTCTATTCATAGAAAAAAGCCCTCACTTGAGATTTCTTATATTATTCAAATTGAACTGACACATTAGTATAAAAAATAAGTAAATGTTTTAAGTTTTCCAGTGTGTGATGTTACTGCAAAAATAAAAGAAAATCTATTTAATTTTTTTTTTCTCCCTGACTCTGTAAAACAATGAAGTTGAAAGAAGATGGCATCCCCATGTGGGAATAATGACTCTAAGAACAACAAGGCAGGAAAATGTCACACTGACATTTTCTATAGTGGAAAATACTATACATACAAACATAGGTATAGGTCTTTTACAGCACTAGCATGTTCGTCATGTGATGTCCACAGTGAGGAGTTGCTTACAACCAGTTTTTAGCTAATTATGGAATATATTATTGAGCTGCCAGGAAAGTTCTTAAGACAGACGCTGAGCCTCATCTTTGACTAACTTGTGTCACAGTGACAAAGTGGATTTCTCAGTGAAAGGTCATTTTTGCTGCAGAATGTTGGTTGTTCAGTATACAGCAAGCCAAGCCTCAGTCTGTTCCTCTTTCACACAGCATTAATTGCTATGCCAGGCAGCTAATCAATGCAACTATACTAAATGCAACAATACAGACTCACTCTCAGCAGTGAGGTTTCATTATTTATTGGCTGCTCACTTAAGTAATAAGAACCACAGATTGATATTGGTTGAGTCGTTCTTTTCTCAGCTATTGTGCAGCTGATATAAGTCTTAACTCATACCAATTTCAGGGTTGTTTTTTGGATGCCAAATTCAAATGGCACTCTGTCACCCCTCTGTGCTTCATCCCCTTTCTTTGTTTGGTGTGAAATTGAACTGCAGTGTCATTTATGTATTTTTGATTTTATTCCAGCTAAAAATAAATAAAAAAAAGAAATAATCTCATTCCTGAAGAAAATTCTTACCTTTCAGGTTGAGATCACTATCTAGTATATGGTTAAAATGTCAAAGAGGTGTGGTTAATATTACAAAATAATGTGTTATAAGCCATGGCATTGTCTGCATACATATGGAGGATTACAAATGACATGAACTAGATGTCACATTAGAGCCAAAACATTCCTATATGATATATTCCTTCTCAACCAATAAGGGATAATAATTTCTGCATTGAAGCATATTTGCATATCTGCATCACAATGTATAGATGGAGTTTATGGATAAGAAGTTTATAGAAAAAACCTAGAAAGAACCTAAAGGGGAAAACTGACTAAATGATGAGCCGTCTTCTAAAAATGCACATCTATAGTGCAGTGTGTCAACCACTCTTCTGGCATTTAATTTCAGATTAATTTTGGGAGTATAATTATTTCATTTAACTGCAAATCTGGCAATGTGCCACTGCAGCACTAAAATTAGCACACAGGACCCAAAAATGTGCTCATGTGCAGTGCAATAAAGGAGAGAAATGTCACTGTCACTGTGGGCAGGAAATGTGGGCATGTTCATACATAATTTCCATTTTGGTTCATGTTAGTCACCTAGCGAAAGTGTTCATGTAGTTAAAATGACAATTATGCAAAAATGTATTAGGAAATAACTTATCTGGTCTGTTGAGCCAGAACGGAGTGAGCAGCAACATTGCTTGCATTGTCTGCATGGTCCCAATGTCATCCATAAAAGTAACAGCAGTAGTAATGCATGCATCTGTCAATTTGGCTGAGCATGCACCAACAAAATCTGGTCCCAAGCCTCAAACCAAACCAGGCAGTGAGCGGCCTGTTTGTGAACAGATTGACTTCGGCTTTGCCGTAAGTGTTCCAAATGAACTGAAGCACCTTCTTATGGATTTGCCAATTGCTGTGTATAGGCTTGCTGCAAGACAGTGCATCTATTGTCTGATTATATATTCAGCTCTCATTTTCTTTTCACTTTCAGCTTTTTTTTTTTCTATACACACCCCACTTTTACCACTGGGGTTGCAGCTGTCAACATTGATGACAGATGAAGAAAGTCTATATATGGGTGATTTGTGGCTACTCATAATTTTCTGACTGCCTTTCTGATCGAGACAGCTCTGTCTTCTGTCAGAGTTGCTCATCACATAATTGAATTTCAGTCTCAGAGCTTCCACATGTAAAATCACTAGATCTATCTGGCTCATCACTTGCTCTTGGTATAGGGGAGTCCGCATAGATCATAGTGTTTTAGGAACTCAAGGGCACCTTATTAATCATCCTAATATCCTCTAGGGCACATTTTATAAACAGATGGGTGTAAAGCTTACCCAATGGGGGGGACCCTAAACTGATGTCTCGCTCTGTTCCCTGGGTCATGTACACAGGCTATGGAAGCAAAAAAGTATGGGTAAAGCATCATTTTAATGTTTACACCTCCCTGCTTCGACCAATGGTCAGTGTTCACTCTCACATGCATGCATGTTAGAACATCAGTACACCTCTTTGCACCATGCTTACCCAAAGATATGCTTTAATGCAAAAGTATAAACAGTCATTATTGTTGAGAATGTAAACAACTGATGCGCAAAACGAATGCCTGGCCCCAGCCTTGCAAACACTTACATGTAGTTAAAAGCAAGTGTAATGTTGTTCATTGAAATATTAACCATATTTAATCTTATATATTTGACCATAATGCCACACTGTGTTTTGATGCTGTCCACAGAACAATTCACTTTGCTTTATTCTTAGCTGGAGATGCACATAATTAAGCTTGCAAGTTTGACTAGAAGACACTCGGACATGTGCAATATTCAAGCTCATCCATCCAAAAGCCGTTTACTTCTTTTTTGGAAGAGTGTGTTCATCAGAGAAGGTGCAACAAGCCAAGAACAAGTGATGGTGTTCAGAGCAAACCTCCAGTAGCGCACGAAATTGGTCTCTTGGCAGCAGAGCACAAAGCTGCAAATGGACAGCAAGTATAAGGCAAGACCTGAGGTAGCAACGTGCTCCAGCTGAGATAGTACTAACTCTAACAGCCTGCTGAAGCTGATAAACTGCACAAGCTCCTACACCAATCAAATACCAATCACTGCTAATGGCCAAGCAAGCCTACAGTTGAAAGCTCCTCTGGGTTTATTTTAGGACTGAGCACTAATCTGTTGGATTTACTGAACCTGCTTTGGATGAAGCAGTCCATTTGCATACTCCTCCACCTAAGCAGCACTGTGCCCAACCGAGTACAGCATGAATCTGCCCTCATCCTTCAGCAGAATGGTAGTTATGTCAGAACAATTATCCACAAAAGGTGGGGATGAATTGATTGTGGATATTAGAAACATTTTTTGCCATACCCTCTCACTAATGACTAGCTTTAAATGCTAACAAGCCCTCTCCTGCTGAAATTCATATAATATTATTTTGATGTGGAAAAAACCCTGCCATATGTATGTCCAAATACCAAGCTGCAGTAGCACTCCTGCACTGTTGTATGTACAAGCAATTTCAAAGAATTAACATAACACAATGTAGTGTAGGTAGATAAAGAACCAAAATAAAAGGAGGAAATAAAGATAGACATTCTATGACAAAAGGAAAGGAACTAGGTGTGGACTTCCTCCAACATGTTATAATAGGTGTTCTATTTGACAGTGTGTCCTTTTTGCAGCGTTTTTGCCTTAACAGAAGTATATTTTTCCTGTCAGAACCTGTGAAAAGGCTAACAATGCCCATCATACTGCTTCACTTACAAACTGAGACTATGAGTCCATCTTTGGTTTTGTACCATTAAAATTGAATTCAGTTAAAAGCACTGTTACATGTTACAAAGACTACAGTGCTTTTCACAGCATACTCATGGGCCATCAAAATGCCCTCTGAAATGAAAAGAATCTCTCAACTATAATAAAGTACCACTTTTTAGCTGCTTATTAATGCGTCCAACACTGTATTTTCCAAACAGTGGTATAGAGAGTTATATTAGTGAGACTACAGATCGGGAAAATCAGATGACGAAATGAACATTATTCATTTAAACTGACTGCTAACATTTACAAATCCGGCCTGTATGGTGTTTGATAGCAGGAGCTGCAATAGAGGGAATAGCAATGCACAATAGAGCATGATGAGGTGCCTGAGGTAGAGAGAGAGAAAGTGATTAGTCCTGGCACAGCTCTACTGAATTACAGAGGGGATAAATACCTCCCTGAGAAGAATAAATGTAATGAAAGAAAGAAGAAGAGAGGAAGAAAACACCTTGTTATTTTAAGCGTAAAGGAAAGCTGTCTTGTTGGAAATGTTGGAAATGATCATGATGCAGTAAAAAAGTAATTACATGATTCCTTAGTGGCATTTATTTACAGTCTTTTAATAACCATTAATTTCTGTTTTGAATGATGGAGCAAATTAATTCCAATCCAGTCTTCTAGGAATCCCCAGTGTTTACTCTTTTGTTCTGTTAGAGCTTCTAACACGATAGACTTAATGAGGGTTTGCAGAAGGAAGATGACCTGGGGAAGATCTGTAACAAGATCTGAATTAGGAGCTTCCTAATGATCTAACTGAATATTAGCATTAGCCACAAGCCTAATATGCTATATGCTGCAGCAATTGCTGTAAAATATCTCAACACATATTCTAACACTGGAAGCATCTCAGGCTATAATGTTTCTGACAATAAATCCAGACAGTCACAAGCCCCATGAAATGAATAATAGAACTAATAGCTTTTGTGCTGCATTGATCAATCATTGATTACAAGTGACTCAGTTCTGAAATACAGACCCCATTTCCAGAAAAAGTTGGGACACTTTCTAACAATGCAACAAAAAACTGAAATCTGAAATCTGAAATCTGTTAATTCACTTGAACCTTTATTTAACAGACAAACGTACAAAGAAATGATTTTCAGTGCTTTCAATGACAAATGTAATTCTATTTGTAAAATATAAATAAATTTAGAATTGATGCATGCAACCCATTAAAAAAGCTGGGACAGAGACAAAATAAAACAAGTAATGCAAGTTAAACTCATCTGATTCCACAATTAGCAGTTTAACTCATAACAGGTAAGGTCATCAAGACTGAGTATAAAGGGAGCATCCACCAAAGGCTTAGTCTTTGTAAGCAAGGATGGGTTGTGGTTCAGCACTTTGTGCCCAACTCCGTGAGAGGATTGCCAGTCATTAAAATACAATGTTTCTTTCACCATCAGTTCATAACAGCATGAAAAGATTCAGGGAGTCTCTGTGTGTAAAGGCCATTGTCAGAAACTGCTGCTGAATGCGTGTGACCATCGAGCCCTCAGGTGATATTGGTTGAGAAACCATCATGCTACTGTGATGGGCATAGGCACATGGGTGATGAAAAAGAAGGACAAGACCATCCAGACTATTAGTGACGAAAAGTGCAAAAACATGTGATGCCATGGGGGTGCTTCAGTGTCCATGGCAAGGGTGATCTGCATATACATGAAGTTACCATGCAGAGGCTTATATTGGTATTTTGTAGAGACATATGCTGCCATCAAGGTGATGTCTTTTCCTAAGACAATGCCATGCATCATTCTGTAGGAGTTATAACAGAGTATCTTTGTAGAAATACAGTCTATGTACTTGACTGACCTCCATGCAGTCCAGATCTGTGTCCTACTGAAAATGTATGATGCATCATGAAAAGAAGAATCAGACAACAGTGACCACGCACTGTTGAGCAGCTCAAATCTTGTAGACACCAAGAATGTGCAACAATTCCACTTGCAAAACCAAAACAATTAGTATCGTTTAATCGTTTGATGTGACCCAGTGGTGAACATGCCTCTGTCCCAACTTTTTAAATGTGTTGCAGTCATCAATTTCTAAATTTGCTTATATTTAACAAATATAAGTCATTTGTTAAACTCCTTCATCACTGAAAACACTGAAAATCTTTTCTTTGTGCTTTTATCTTTTAAGTAAAGCTTCAATTAAATTAACAAATTACAGATTTCAGCTTTATTGCATTTTTAGAAAGAGTCCCAATTTTTTGAAAATGGGGTATTTATTTGAAATGTACATAGTAATATGGTTTTCGGGTACTCTTATACATTGTCAAATATATCTTCTGTATTGTGAAATATAAAGTAATACTTCCTTTTTATGGAAAAAAAAGAAAATTCCTTTTTATGACATAATGTTTCTGAATTTCTCTTACAGAAATGTCATAGTAGCTGTCATTGCATTTTGTGATGCATTAGGAGAGATTATGTTGCTCTTATGTTGGTGATATTAAGGTCTTCAGTTACTCATTGATGAACATGAGTTTTCTAAAATGTATACTTTCAAATACATGACAGTTGGGCTATGTGTACAGCCCTGGCTCCTTTGCTTTACTTTCTATTTGTGCACATATCCTGGATTATAATCTCTTTGTGGTGATGGTACAGTGGATGGTATAGCTGGTCTCAAGATATAATTAATGTACCAGAACTGACCACCATTACCCAGGATTTCAATAACCTATATGCCTTTTGACACCTCAGATTTCTCATCAGACTATGAGAGACTCCTGAGCTCCTCAGCCTCCATTTGAACACTCTCCTGACCAGGAAGGACATCTATTTACAGATGCTGAGTTGCAAGCCAAACAGGGCAGCGCTGTTGGACAGGATCCCCGACTGGGTGCTAAGAACAGGTGCCCAGAAGCTTTCAGTCATCCTTCACTTTGTCTTCTTCGAATGTCTAGTCTGCGTCAATTTCACTTGCAACTGTTAGCCAGTAGTACCACAGGCATCATGAACTTTCTAGAGAAACTGGGCTTTAACAACCTTCCTGTTTATTATTTTTGTCACATTTGGAACCCTGTAGATTTTTCAATCAAATCCTGAGCAGAGACACTGTGCCCTGACTTTGTATGTCCATAGCAATAGTAAACTTACTGACCAAATCAGTAAGAGTAATATCCCACAGACTCACACATTTGTCTCCAGCACTAGAGCACTGCAGGGTTGTGTTCTATGAATATTTCTTTACAAATTGAACACAAATAAAAAACAATCATTGCCATGTACTTTAAATAAATGGACTCATCAGCAACTTCCTCTTGTCCTAGCAAAAGTTCACAGGATGTCACCTCATGGTGCGCTAATATTTTTTTCTTTAATCTTCTTTCGTTAAATTGGAAGGCAAATGACAAAGAAGATATTTCACCAGAAATTTCATAATACTGCAGAATGATTCCAACTATCATGTATGGACAGAAAGTAGAGATGGAGAAGTAAAGACTAGAGCCACCAAATTAAATCACCTCTCCTGAATGGGTCACATGTCTTGACTGTTTCCCCCAGTTCATTCCCATGGGAAATTATGATTTAACCAAACATTGTCGAGTCTTCCTTTTTACATGGTTCAATGTATTTGAGGTCATTTTTAAAGATGTTAGTATAATTCTAAGACAAAGCTGTCATTTTCCTAATGAGCCAATGTTAAGAACTAGCTATTATAATTTAATATATTGTAAACATTGTGTGACAAGGGGAATGACCATTTAATGTGTTAGTTAATGTTGTCATCCCCTTAGCAACAATAGGCACGCTCACACTTAGTGTCATTGATTATCTTTGGTAGTCAATGCTCTAAAATATTGTGCCATCATACTATTAATTATTATCATTTTCTATCAATGTCACAGCATTAAAAATGCCCTATTAACAAAGGCTCAGTTACATGTAAGCTAAAAAATAAAAAGCTTTCATCCTGTACTGGTTTCATTCAGTTTGTCTTATTATAGTGAATTATTTGTTTGTTCAAAATTCTTTTTGCTTCACATCCAAGCTCCTAGAATTCTCTTACAGCCATTGATGGTGATGTTCTTCTTACATACCAATTTATCTGACCTCATTTTTGTTGTGATAATAAGACAAGTCTATGCTATTATAAATGACCCAATAGCTTCATTTACTTTGGCTTCCTCTTTTTGGCTCTGGTTAAAGGACTTTTCTGTACATGAGAATTGAGAACTGGCTGGCTTTGGCAAAAGCTTTGTTTCTTTATGTGCTCTGAACAACTCTCCCCTGATAAAACTAAAATATCTGTCTCTACAAACAGTTTCTGGTAGAGAATGGTATATATACACACACACATTGCCAAAAGTATTCGCTCACCTGCCTTGAAATGCATATGAACTTGAGTGACTTCCCATTCTTAATCCACAGGGTTTAATATGATATTGGACTTTGCAGCTATAACAGCTTCAACTTTAATGGGAAGGCTTTCCACAAGGTTTAGGGGTGTGTTTATGGGAATTTTTGACACCAAAGCACATTTGTGAGGTCAGACACTGATAATGGACGAGAAGTCTCCACTCTAATTCATCTCAAAGGTTTTCTATCAGGTTGAGGTCACGACTCTGTGCAGACCAGTCAAGGGGCCATCCCAAAACTGTTCCCACAAAGTTGAGAGCATTAAATTGTCCGAAATCTCCTGGTAAGCTGTAGCATCAGCTGCTCGGCCATGGAAACCCATCAGCCCCGCTGACCCGCTCTGTCATTTTATGTGACCTACCACTTCATGGCTGAGTTGCTGTCTTTCCCAATCACTTCCACTTTGTTATAATACCACTGACAGTTGACTGTGGAATATTTAGTAGCAAGGAAATTTCACAACTGGACTTGTTGCACAGGTGGCATCCTATCCCACTACCATGCTGGAATTCACTGAGCTCTTGAGCGACCCATTCTTTCACAAATGTTTGTAGAAGCAGTCTGCATGCCTATATTCTTGATTTTATACACGTGTGGGCATGGAAGTGTGTATATGTTTATAAATACATTGTATATATGCAGTATTGTGCAAAAGTTTTAGACAGGTATGGAAACATACTGTAAACTAAGAATGCTTTAAAAATGGATGTTAATATTTTATTTTCATCAATCAACAAAATGCACAGAAGAGAAATATAAATCAAATCAATATTTGGTGTAACCACCCTTTGCCTTCAAAAGAGTATGAATTCATCTAGATACACTTGCACACAGTTCTTGGAGAACTAACCTCAGCTCTTCAGCTCTCAGCCAAACTCTGCTACCAAGCTGAGGCTGTGGAAGACAGTTTCATGTCACAGGGCATACACCATGGCAAGTCTGAGCACAGCAACAAAACACATGGTACTTATACTGCATCAGCAAGGGCCCTCCCAGACAAAGATTTCAAAGCAGACTGTGGTTTCAAGATGTACTGTTCAAGCTCTTTTGAAGAAGCACAAAGAAAAGGGCAATACTGAGGATCATAGCCACAGTGGTCAGCCAAGGAAACTTAATGCAGCAGATGACAAACACATCAAGCTTATTGTCCTTCAAAATCAGAAGATTTGTGGTGTCCTCAATGTTTAGAAATATAGGCAGATAATTATCTGTCATGTAATACCATCAGATTGGCCCCAAATTTATTCTGCAGCAGGACAATGACCCCAATCATACAGCCAATGTAATTAAGAACTATCTTCAGTGTCAAGAAGAACAAGAAGTCCTTAAAGTGATGGTATGGCCCCCACAGAGCCCTGATCTCAACATCATTGAGTCTGTCTGAGATTACATGAAAAGGGATTAC
>JAOTRJ010000002.1:15595865-15608334 GCA_028564905.1 Leptodoras praelongus | reverse complement strand
ATTTCCCAGGTCGCCCCACCCGGGATCGAACCCGGGTCCTTCTTGCTGTGAGGCGACAGCGCTATCCACTGCGCCACCGTGCCGCCCGTGTATTCTTTCAGTTTTTAGTATATTTCATTGTCAAAAACTTAAAATGGGACATTTGTTTCTCCATATATTTAATAACGTTCTATTAATCAAACTGAAAATGAAAGAAAAGAAAAGCTTTATACAAAGGAAATCTCCACACTGCCTTTCTGTGTGCCCTTTTGACTCAAGGCAATCCCTGTAGCATATCAGTCACAGCATGCAAAGAGCTTAGCTAGGCTGCACTTTAAGCTATTTTCAGTCCCTCCCTACATGCAGGCCTCACTTCATATTCAATCGGAGCAATGGCTTGCAGACAGAAGTCTGATCACACACGTTGAAGTGGTCAGCAAAGTATTTATATCAGCCCGTATTTTGTTTAAAGTGAGATGGACTAATGGTTGCCATCTGCTGGTGGGATCTGGAGGAAGTAAAGCATGTATTTACACAAAATAAATCTTCACGGATACAGCCAGCGGCACATGAAATTACAGCTCTGTAGCATCATACACAGATGCAGCTGAGAGGCGCATGTTTTGGTGGAGGACTCCTGTTGCTAGCCTTGTTCCGAGGCCTACACTGCTGGAGCTCTGGGGGCAGGAACGTTCTTGGTGGTAAGCGGAGGCTTTTTTTTTTTGTGTGCAATTTTCATAAAGTCACTGTCTTCATGGTTCCCATGGCTGCACTGTGACATCATTTGTTTGTACTGGAAAAGAAGGATATAGGAGATGTGACAGTTTATATAAAAAGGTGAAGTAGTCAAAGGACACAAAAAGGACACATGCAGTATTTCCCCTTGCAATAGCTTGCCATGGCAATGAATTCTGTTCGTTTTCATTTCAGAAATTGTTTTTTTTGTTTTTTTTGCACATGGTTTTCTATGAAAGCTGTAATTTTAATGTCAGGCACTCTATTTCAGGATAACATGAGTGAAATAATCCATTATTCTGTGAATAATATATTACTGATGCTGAAGATTTTGGTATAATTATCGCAGCCATTGTAATGAAATGTATCCCGAAGATAAAACCTTTGGCATTGAGGTACTCTGAGAGGACAGGATGTAAAGAGACAGTGACATCAAAGGATATGTGCATGCAAAGTAGTACATGTACATGTAGCTATGAATCATGAGCAAGTATGTCTCAGCCTCAACCTACCCACTACATTATAGTATGTATATATTTCCTAATAGATTTGTTGAACCAGAAATATTTAAAATTGTTTCATTCTTAAATTCTTCAGAAATATTATTAATTGTTTAATGTTTAATTGTTTAATACGTTTATGCTAAAAAAAAAAACACACTTAGCTGTCTCATATATGAACACTTGCTAGAATCTCCAAAGTCCTGATGCCATTCTTGATTTGCGTATAGATCTGTGATTTTCTTTTTGCTTTTTTTCTCATTTTTTCCAGGTTCAATCAGAGAATCCTATTATTACTCACCTCCCTCTGCAGAAATGTTGCTTCCAGTAACCCAGTTCAAGGGTGTGTTCAGCGAGCAAACACGCATCTTCACAAGAGGCTGTGAAGGATGGTATTTGAGGGCTTATGTGGGAGAATAGGTAAATGACACAGTAAGAGCTCGTCATAGAGGTACTGTCACTGTGGTCAGGGAATTTCCTTTGTAATTACCTCGGCAATCTCTCTGCACCTGGAGACACTGCTTAGCAAACCAACTACCTTGCTGCAACCACTGGAATGTAAACAGGGACCATTGAAAGCTTCCTTTAAAAAAAAAACGAGTTGTACAGAACACAATAGTTGAATGACTGGCCAAAAATTGTTTAGGATGCAGAATAGCTCATCCTGTTCATTCATGGGCTTTGGTTGTCACATCCGAAAGCTATAATATTACATTTTTGGAGTCCATTCTGGCCTTTATAATAAGCACTCATAAGCTCTTGTTAGCGCACGGCAGGATTAATTATTGAATAGCGTAATGGATCTATAACATTTATGTGGCTAATAAAACTGAATTGACTATCTTCCTTACTTAAAGCCCAGCTGTCCCTAAATCTGTTCTTTCCTTAGTGAAGTCAGGCAAAAGGCTATTGCAAGAGCCTGTAATGTAGCATGAGAGAGGAGTTTCCACACTCACTGGCTCATGCACAGTTTATACACTTAAGCAATGAAAACAAACAATTAAACTAGCAATACCCAAATGCCCTCACAGGCAAGAACACATTTTCTGCTGCTGCTTTTGTGAGCTGTATTCAGAGTTAAACGTTTGCATGCGTATAAATTAACTTGTTGCCTCCTGAAGTAAATAAAAATACCAGCGTTCGGCCACTGACTCTGCAGAGCAGCAATTTTGGGTCTATGATTTCCTTGCATTGTGGTCAGGCCCCTATAGTGCAAATGCAGTCCAGATGAGATCCTGGTTCATGGTTATGAGCTAAATGAGAGGCTTCAGGACAAATTCCCTCCATCAAACTCCTTTGCCCGAAATCAAGCCCTGCTGGAGCTTTTGTGTGCACATGTGCAGTCCTAAATGAGTTCTGAGTGTGCATTCCACAATATGAACCTGTGTTGTGTGTCTGTATGTATGTATAATATATATATATATATATATATATATATATATATATATATTTGTTTTACAGAAACATTCACAAAAAATGAAGGAAACAGTGCAGTTTTTAATGAAAACCCAATAGTCTAGTAGCCAAGCAAATAAATCAGCAAGCATTAACAATTATTGGGAATTTCAGAATTTTTAGAATTGTCTAGAATTTAAGAATAAAATAGTCAAGGCAGTAACATTGCATGAGAAGCAGACAGTTTTCATTAAACTTCGGCTTGGAGCCAAATAAAAGCCAGTGATTATCTGTTTTGCCATCTGGCCAGATGAGTGCTCTTTGGAGCATTAGCTCGGAAGTTCCTGTCCTCTTATCTCAACCATTAACATGGTCTCAACAAAAAATATGAACCATGAAGATTTTCACCTTATCACTGGAAGGTCACAGGAATTACGGGCATCACAACTACTATGCAAAGAGGAATATCAACCAAATATTGACCAGATGCACTGTATGCACTATGGATTCTTCAGCAAACACCTTGACAGGTAGGGTGTATCGGTTCCTCGCATCTGTATACCACACATTTTTATTTTGAAAGAAAAGACTATCCAGGACATAAAAGTACTTTCAGAACCCATGGACTTACTGACCCTCTAATGAACTTTGGACATCTTTTTTTTTTTTGCAAACACTCATATGTCAAGACATTTTCGCAACCAACTTGATGTTCCATTTTAACAAAAGCCGTAAAAAAAGGGATAAAAAGAGGATGTCCCACAGACCCCGTTTTATGATCCACAGAGAGGTGGAGCTGTAATCCCTCTGACATTTAACCTAGCTGTAAGCTTATAGAGCTTTTGTTCTGTTACCTTTCACATTGGTTTTTTTATTCAGTGTGGAGGGCAGAAGTCGTCCCATACTCCAGGTCATCCATTTACATTGCCCGGGTAATGAAAAGTGGGTGGCGATCATAACTAAATGCAGTAAGAAAAATGTTCCAGAATAGTTTCATCAACCCTCAGTGGTGTTGAACACCAATTAATCTTGTTAAAGACTCCTAGACAAGAGGTGTTTATTTTTTTTCCTCATACATCCTTGACATGTGGGTTCAAGAAAGTGAACACTGGGAGGTTTGGCCAGTTTCATTAACATATAAAGCCCCAAATGAGCAAAATAAAACAGAGGGTTAATTGTTGCAGTATAGTATTTGTCTAGCAGCATGGGGTTGGACATGTGAATGGCAAAGAAGATGACTTCTTCAACAGCATCCCCCTTTGTATAACAGAGTTCTTGACAGTGTTGAGGCATGAGAATAATTATTATGCCATCTCGTGAACAACACATATTCAGTTAAGAAGACTCGACAAGGTATGAGAAAAGTAATGAAGTAACCTTTAAGGAACCAAAGCACCAGGACAAAAAGAGCATAGAGAGCAATTGTGTTTAAGGCTATATTATAGGTAGATTTCATAGACTCATAGTGTGAATCTCACGCATACCAACAAAGTTCCTGAGGATTCAGTGTCAACTACCTGTCACATTGCTTCTAGATAAGTGCATTCACATTCAACACTGCTTATTACTTAAGAAAGGCCCAATGCTCTATATGGTTTTGCTCAGTTGAATATATTCAGTACTCCATTTGACACTATAGTGCAGATGGAACTTAACACTTTAGGAGTTAATGCTTTAGCAGTTCTGCACATAGAGTAGCCCATGTCTTGCTTTTTCAGTCTAGCAATTAAAGGAGACACATAAACCCATCTAAGGTGTTGTAACATTTTACAAATCTATCTTTTTTTTGTCTTCCTGATTACACATAAATAGATATAACCTATTCACTAAAAGTGGTTACAATAGAAATAAATACAAAATCTGACCAGTATACTTCATGTGTGTAAATTGAATTTAAACTAATTGAAATGTACATCATAAAATACATTAGTTGAAATCCAATTAAAATATTTATTTTTCCCATTAGTGGACATAAATATAGATATTTTTATAGATTTTTTTTTCCAAAATATGTGTTTTTATCCTTTAAAAACTTTACTTTGCATAAATAAAGGGTACTACTGGGAAATAAAGTGTCTTTGCAAAAGTGTGCTGTAGTGTCCGAGTGCTTCAGCGGCACCCACAGCCTTCCACCACCATGTCCTGGTAGTTTTTCAGGATCACTCGCTCATACTCATCTAAATAGAGCAGGGAAATGGGGCTCAGGTCTGTGGGCACACAGCATGCCTTGGGAATGTTACTATTCACTGAGTTGACCAGTGTCTGTACAATGGCATGGTTAGTGGAGTTTAGGTGGTCTGCCAGAGGGAAAGGACACTCTCCTTGGCAGTAAAAGGCATGGTAGCCTGGTGGTGCCACTATCCAGTCATTCCAGCCCACATCGCTGAAGTCCACATAGAGTGAGTGCCTCCTGCAGTTGGCTTTGTGTTTCTTCTTTGGCTTGTTGACTCTCACTTGCCGTTTCTCCCGAGAGTGGAGCACGTGGCCTTTGCCATCGTGGCTGAACGTCACCAGCAGCGGCCTCATCTGAGGCCATGAGTCTGTGCTGTCATGCAGCGACCTGCTGACTCTGACATGTCTCTTGTATTCTCCTTCTGCTTCGCCTGGGTGAACCACCTCCACCACAAAGCCGTGGTTGGCATGACCCTCCATGGTCCACCGCAAGACAGCAGGACTCACATCAAAGCTCTCCCACTTGCTCAGGCTATGCTGAACCAGTCTGGTGTCTAGAAGTCTTGTGATGGGCTCTTTAAAAGGAAGTGCAGGCTTGATGATCTCATGGATGTTAACGCGATGGTACCCAGCACTGCTGTTGCTGCTACCATTTGTCATCACCTGCTCCCTGTAAATCCTCAGCTCTGCTGATGTGACAAACTCCTCTCCCGGGATGGTGCTCAGATTAAAGAGGAACCTTTGAGTCGTCTTTCCACCGAGATATGACAGCTCCTCTGTAGTTTCTGGAAGAGATTAAAATATACTCAGAGTACACTCATGTATTTAAATAAGGTGATACATTCTTAGTCACAAACCTATTACAAAGCTATTTGTAAGCAAACTAAATGATTCAAAGTTGCACAAGCAATGTACTGAATGACATGGTCTGTGAATCACTTCTAGCTACTTTCCAGAGGATATGTTTACACTTACTGACACAGAGTACACTGTTGCTCATAACACTATGCTTTACATCACACATTTACATCTCAAACTTTAGTAACACTCCTGCTGAAAGTTCAGGGTACTAAGTGTTTATTTTGAGTTCAGTGTGTCATATCCAACACAACTCCACAATCATTCTTTTTTAACTAATGTTGTTTATTTATGATGGTGGCTAATGAGGATGCAGCTGGATGCTATGATTGAGAAATCTTCATATGATTTAGACTAAGAAGTTCCCATCATAAGACAAGCAGAACTGATTGCTATCCATTTTGATGCTACACCTGATATTATTTCCAATGAAGACACTGAGCTTTGCTCAAAGAACTTTATCACTGGGCTCGAGTTGTATGATGTGAAGTCTTACCATCGTGATGGAAGCTGCGTACTGTGTTCGCCCGACTAGCGGACCTGTCTGCGCTCCTGCCCACGGCGCTCTTCGCTTTGTGGTGCTTTTGCTCGGCGCTGCTGGATGAATACGTGGTGAACAGATCCAGCATGTACTGCGGCACCACTGCTGACCTGCTCGGACTCGGCCTTTGCTTCAGCCCGAACATGGTGAGCAGACGAAGCTCGAAAGCGTCCAGAGCGTCCTGGGATAGGTGAGGGCTGTTCTTTCGGCGCCCGATCTCCGGCAGGAGACCCGTGCAGCCTCCGAAGAAGAGCTGCGCGATGAGCAATGCGAACACCGGCACCATAATCAATATGAGGCGGAGAGACGAGGCGCAGAACACGGCGCGATCAAACTGCAACTAGCCGGCACGCACGTCCACAGCTCCGGTTCGAGTTGGCCATTATTATTATTATTATTATTAATATATATTTTTAGATTTTATTTATTGATTTAACGACGTGGATCCTTCATTAATCACTTAACCGGCCCGTACGTATTGTAAATTCACCGGATCTCAGTGATGTAAACAGACACTGGAACTGTGAGCCTGTCATCGTCGAAACTTCTCTTTATAATAGAAACGCGCAGTAAGAACGCGCCTCAAACACACGGAAAACACTCACAGAATATCTAATCACCTCATAAAACTCTCCGGTGGATCCACAGAAACATCCACAACGAGACCAGCAAGTAGACTGTCCGCAAGAAAGTGTCTCAAATAAGACAAACAGAAGTGCCCGCGGTCTCTGCTAGGTGCTGTGTGTCCAAGTGGGCTCTGAGGATAAAGTCCAGCAAAAGTCAGTGCGCAGCCCACTACTGCGTCCCGATCCCTTCCAACACGCATCTGATGAGCCCTGAAGTCCTGCTGAAACTCCAAGCGCGCAGCGGTTTTTTTTTTCTTTTTTCCCCTTTAAAGTCTGTTATTGCCGTTTCACAAAGTGTTTTTCATTTTAGAGCGCGCCACAGCCGCACAGCTGTTATGCAGAAACCGGAAAGGTCCCAAAGCACCGAGCGCCTTTTCGTGCAACATGTTTTCAGCTGTCAGTCTTTGAAACCCTGAAAAGTGCACACTCGTCTTAATCTGGTTTCAAAACATACAAGCGCGTTAATGGTGTAGCCTGGTCGACTTACAGTGAGAGAAAGTGAAAGACTTTTTAGGCTGTAAACAGAGAGAGAGAGGCACAGAGTTTAGTGAGCGACAGCCAAGTTCACTGAAGTCCTGCTCTCTTTCTCCGCTCAGGCGTCTTTTTGTTGCTCAGTGATGTCACGAATGAGCACAAGCGGGCAAAGGAAGGGAAAAAAACTATTCATGCTGTCAAATAGGATTATTAGCTGTCTGAAGCGCATGTTTCCGGTATATTGTAGACTCACATACTTTTGACAAAACAAATGCGCCTTTCTCCTAGTCATCTTATTGTCATTGACTGAATGAATGATATTATTTTGGGAACATTAAAAAGCTTGTATTGTAGATCAACCTGACTAAGCCTGGAATGGTTGGCGTTTTTCGTACTTTAAAGAGCGATTAGTATATCCTAATGTTCAAGTGCATTACTTAGATAACTTTTGGACACAGCGCGCCAGCCAGTGGCGGTTATCGAGTCTTACACACGTCCAAATAGGTACCCTAAATGACGTATGACGTGGGGGTGAAAGTTCAATAAACACGACACTTTTTTAAAAAGTAAAAAAAAAAGTTTATTGTATGCATCTAAAAAGAAACAAGCACTATTCATCTACAACCACATTCATCCACCACCATGTCCTCATAATGCCTGAGCACTACATTGTCGTTATTGTCGTAGTAGAGCATGGAGATGGGGGACAGTTTGATGGGAACGCAGCACGGCTGAGGAGTTCCTTTCGGGTCAAAGGAGTGCACCAAGGTCTGCAGGATGGCGTGGTTTGTTCCGTTCAGGCTCTCGCTCAGAGGAAAGGGGCATTCTCCGTGGCAGTAATTAGCCACGTATCCTTGGGGCGCGATGATCCAATCCTGCCAGCCCACGTCTTTAAAGTCGATGTAGAGGCGTCTGGGTTTGCACACGTTGCTGGGAGTGACGGGTAAGTAATACGCGCTGCGCTTCTTCCGCGACCGGCACTGCTGAGGGTTCAGAGAAACGACCACGAGTGACGCCACCAACTCCGGCATCTCCACGTGACCTTGATGCGAGATGTCGACATCGCAGTCCTGGTCCAGCTCGTTGCACAGACGGGTGGCCTGCAATGCCAACACCATGCCGTAGTTTTTGCCCGGTCGTCTCCACGACTCGGCCAGATCGGTCAGGTTAAACAGAATGGTGCCTGCGGTGTACTGTACAGACTGCGAGAAGAGCAGCCTGCGCCTGGATTCAGGAGCCGTGCCTTTTAACGCGCTCCGTAAAACTCTGTAGACATGCATGTTGAAGGCGTTGTCTGTTCGGGACGCGGGAAATGAGTCGTGTTTGAACTTTACTTCCAGCTGGGCCAGAGAGAGCTGCTCGACATCCTCCAGCACAGACATGTTAAAATACAAATAGTGCTCCACGCACGCGGGGCAGCCGCCGCTGGAGTCAGCAGTCAGCCTACCTGTAGAGAACAGCACATCCAGGGGTTCAGGGGGGGTAGCTTATAAACTGGTCACATGGTGCCGAAACTTATAGGTTAATGACATGAAATCTCACCTTGGTCTTGCACATATCTCACAATGTTTCCTCTTACTCCATACTCTGCCACTGTGCATGCATCCGACTCGCGCTTCTTCTCAGCCTTCCTGAACATTTTCCACAACACGGAGGGCACAGGGCCATGAGCTGACGCGCTCGGTCGACTTAAAAGCCCAAGCGAGCTTAAAAATAGTTGTTCTTGAATGTGCCCGTTTTCAGTGCTCACAAACATGCAAAACGACAGAAGAAATAAAAACTTAAAAACGGCCATGTTAACCACAATCTGTGACCCTTTTCACCATTAGGCCCACTCACTGCGTTCCTAAAAGCGCGAGGAGCGGCATCTGATTGGTGGAGGAGATAAAGGCCCCTTAACAAACCCGGAAGTAATCGTATATGCAAATGAACGCGCAGGGTGGCTTTGAAGTTAGAGCAGGGCCTCACACATGTAAACACAGTGTCTGATACGAGATAAACACTGAATTCATTTTGAAAATTGAATTATCTAAGGATGTATATTAGGAGGATGTTTAGTGCAAGCTAAGCTATAGCTACTTTAATAATAACAATAAGAAGAACAGGAAGAAAAGGAAGTTGCCACAGTTTGACAGTATTGCAACATACATTATAGAAGTTGTCCAAAAACAATAGAGGAAAACAAAAGTCAAAAGATGCTCATTTTACACCACACATGCTGAAGTCTAATAGCATGGTTAACTACTGCTAAATCTAGAGCCATACTAATGTTTAGCCGTAAGGTCATAAGTAACATCAGCATTTACATGTGCCAAAAACTTTCCCTAATTAGTATTTAAGCCTCCAGTACAGAGTTTCTGGCTATCTAAGGGGTTTTTTTTGCCATCATTCCTGCTGTGTGTCTGTCCATGCATCTGTCCATCCATGCGTGTGTCTGAGATACTTGTTGGTACGACATCTCAGGAACACGTTATTGAATGTTTGCAGGATTTATATGGAATTATCTTTGTAACCAGAAGATGAACAGAATAGAGTCTGTAAATTATCCCAAAAGGTTCAAGGTCACAGCAGGTCAAATGTCAGATATTGTTTTTCTCCTTCATGTTTTAAGGGGCACTCTCCATGGCAGTAATTAGCCACATATCCTTGGGGCATTATGACTTGATGCACTGTTGCACAACATAAAAAAAATCTTAATCATACAGTAATGTATGTAAAAGACGCACACATAGGCCTATGGCATGCTTCCAACTGGCAGTCAAGCAAAACTTTGAACACGCAGAAGACGTTCAAAAACGTATTTGGTTAATTTCACTTCTATTCAACTGGATTCAATTCAGTTCAATTCAGCCCTCTCAAAGCCATTCCGTTCCCCCAGGCACTACAGCGTCCTACTTAACACCCATTTCTCTTTAAGTATACCGAAAACTGGGTGGTACTTTGTCATTTAATTCTTTTGTCATTTGAAGTATACCGCCAGCTTTAATCTGTCACTGTTACCACAATGATAGTATCATTAAGGCAATATTATGAGAACTACCACAATTCTTGAAATCTATAGGCTTATAGGATTCTCTGAAGCCTTTTTACATGTTTTAAGGCATTCAGGGTAAATCTTTTCTTCAAAAACTATTGTGATCCTTAGGTCTACATGCTATATCCTACTGGGCCACAGAAAAAAAATGTTTTTCATCAAACACAATTCCCAAGAGCAATGCTAGAAAAGCACTGACAAGACACAACTGACTGATCCATTAGTGTGTTCCAGATAACAGTTTCTTGGCTGAACTCGCTGCTTACATTCCACTTGTACAGCACTAACAGAAAATATAAAACAGTGAGCAGTGAACAGGCCTCAAAGTGTGGGTGAAAAATTGGGTTCAGTGACCTGGGTTATCCCAGATTATAGAAATTGTATAATATAATAAAGTTTCAGATTTTTCTGTGTAGAATGGATTTAGGGTGTAATATTTTGCATTAAAAAGCAATTTCCACCATATTTACTGAATTATTAATATTTTTTATTTGTGTCTGCTTAGAGTGTAAATTGGATGTGCATGTGTGGTATGGGGCTGCACTGATAGCATTACAACAGGAAACACAATCTCTGACAAGCCGGTGATGAAATAAGGATAATTTTAAATAAGATATTGTACTCTCCTCCACATTTGTCACAATCATACTTTGTGCTCTTCGTTTACTCATCGACTCCTATTAGATAGAGTTTCAAACACAGAAGCCACAAAAAAAGTTTTGGTTCACATTCAGGGACACAATGAAAAACACCTGTGAAAAACGAGAAGGTCTTAGTCATGATATTTTGCAAGACTCATTTTTCACTTTCTGGATAATTTATCTACTGTTGTGGCAGATTTGACAATGTCGTCCTGCAAAACCTCTGTGTTTAGTTTTTATTACTTTAGTCAATAAGAGCACTGTAAAATGATCATTTACACAGTGGTGCACATTACATTAATAAATACAGTACAATTGGGGGAACGAAAGTAATTGTCAGTCGCTTTGTATAATAACATATCCGATTTTTCATTATGCTACATTCAATTGAACCAATCTACTGTTTCATTTTATAATTATACCAAATATATCCAAATTTCCGATTTAGGAGTAATTAGCCTTTAAGAAATCTAGTCTAATCGGAGATATTTCTTTGGAATTTTTAGCATACAGGTCTTTGTCATTCAGTAGTGCAGTTCACATCAGATGAATCCTGTAATTATTATCTAAAGACAATATAGAAAAACCTATAATTTATTTTACAACACATGAACTGAGATGCATGTGTGATTTCATGTGATCATGTGTTCTATGTAGATTAACACAAATACAAATACAAAACTATGGACAACTGGTTGAAATTTGAGGATATCAGGAATATCAGGACTCAGAGCAGCTCATCAGATAGATAAGATCATGTGAACATAATCAATGCATTTGATCATGGCCTGGTCAGGGTTGCAGTGGTTACTAGGGTACTGCTTTGTTTTGGCCTATATTTTGGGAAATGGAACATTTACATTTATGGCACTTGGAAGACACATTTACCCAGAGTGACTTACATTTTTCTCATTTTATACAACTGAGCAGTTGACAGTTCAATTTCCAAAATGCAAAGTGAGTGAACAAAAATCTAAATCCAGTCAATATGCTTTGCCTTCAAACCAGCAACAATTAACAATCAACATACACAATGGTAAGACTGAGCACAGCAACAAGACACAAGCTATTTATACTGCATCAGGGCTCTCCAGACAAAGATTTCAAAGCAGACTGGGGTTTCAATATGTACTGTTGAGGCTCTTTTGAAGATGCACAAAGAAACAGACAACATTGAGGATCGTAGATGCAGTAGTCAGCCAAGGAAACTTAATGCAGCAGATGTCAAACACATCAAGCTTATTGCCCTTCAAAATCAGAAGATGTCCAGCAGTGCCACCAGCTCAGAACTGGCAGAAACCAGTGGGACTACTGTCCAGAGAAGTCTGGCCAGAAGTGGTCTTCATGGAAGAGTTCAGCCAAAAAGCCATACTTCTGTATGAATAGTGAAGCATGGTAGAGGTTCCTTGCAAGTTTGGGTCTGCATTTCTGCAAATAGAGTTGGAGATTTGGTCAGGATTAATGGTGTCCTCAATGCTGAGAAATATAGGCAGATACTTATCCATCATGCAGTA
>JAOTRJ010000002.1:15520678-15532355 GCA_028564905.1 Leptodoras praelongus | reverse complement strand
TATAGCATCACCCGGATTCGAACTCGCGATCTCCGGATGATAGTGCGAACGCGTTGCCGTTGCGCCACTCGGGGGCACACTGAACTTTTTAATGAAAATTTAAGCCTATCCAAGCTTATTTTTGCTGTATCAAAAATGTTCTGCTTGGAGACCACACTGTTTCATGTACATATTGTGTTTCATTTAAATTGTGTGTGTCTTTACACCTCTAATGGACAGGGATTATCTGTATAAAAAGTGTAATTACACCTAAGACACTTACAGACAACTTCATGAGGTCTGAGGTGCATTTTAGCATCCGTGTTATACGCATCACTTCAGCATGTGTTTGCCTTCTGTCCTTGATTTCTGTATGTATGTATGTATGATTTCAGCACATTGTCGTGTGCTGCGCCAGAGTGGATGAAAGAGTTATTTGTATCTGCTCACTTGTTTTCACACTTCCATTTCACCTATGCGTATGAAGACTTATTGAACTGCTGTTCGTACACTTAGGATGCAATTCTCAAATACGTACAAGTAAAAAAAACGTGTGCAAGTATGCACTTTTAATCCTATGCATATTCTTCCCTTGACTTAAGTCTGTGATTTGTGTGCCATGAAGGCAGCTATGGGCTTCGATTGGAGAAACCCCAGTGATTATGTGCTTTCTAGCGAAGCGCTTCTGAGGGCTGTATTAACTAAATGGCAAAACTTCGTCTTATGTGAACCGTAACCCTACTTTTAAAATTATTATGTAAACTAAGCAAACCAGAACCAGCTCCTCTACACTGCAATTGGATTTATACATTCTAGCCAACATGGCCATCATTACCTTTAGTTTCCGTTCACAAAGGTGTGTAATTTATACTTAAATGTGAGCCCAAAGTCGACTAATAGCAGAGTATTACCAGTTCATTAATCAGTTTCGCTAATAGACAGTGCTTTGGAAGCGTTGTGATGAGTGATTACTAATGCATTTTTAATCAGCGTGAGTGTGGGCACTGGAACATGCATTTTTTTTCCGCCTTTTCCTCAGTAGTACTATTTGATTAATGAATCTCCACATGTCACACATTCCTTTGTATATAGGCCCAGCACATTTTATTGTTTCCTTGGAGGTGATTTGTAATATAGCTTTGCATTTATTTGCCCGGTTTATGGTTTAAATGGATTTTAGTGACATTCACGCGGTAAATACAGAAGTCCACGTTTTCCCAACAGCCAAAATATAGGAAGTTGTGACTTAGGGTGTAGTCACAGTAGGCAATGTGTAGCTTGCAGG
This sequence comes from Leptodoras praelongus, assembly GCA_028564905.1. Classification (NCBI taxonomy): domain Eukaryota; kingdom Metazoa; phylum Chordata; class Actinopteri; order Siluriformes; family Doradidae; genus Leptodoras; species Leptodoras praelongus. The sequence continues at coordinate 15,531,091 of JAOTRJ010000002.1, read as the reverse complement.
AGCATGCTTGACCCCCAAGGTTCAGAACGTTTGGCTAGTGTGATCGCTCTGTACCACGCCTGTAGATGTGGGCCCGGGTGCGGTTCACTTGAACTCAGGCACAGTACACATAGTATGATACTGTGCCTGAGCACAGTACGTGAAGATGACGTCAGTTATGCGACTGTCCTATGATTTAACAACATGTTATGAGCAACAAAATAAGCACCTGTACAACAAAGGCCATTGTGCTGTAGAAGCACGGATTTCTCCAACACGTAAAGTTGCATCGTGTTGAGGTAAGCGTGCTCAGGCCGGGAACGTTAAGCTCAATGTGAGCGCAGACCCGAGGGGGAGTGGGCCCTGTACAATCACACTCAAGGTAAACACGCCTAGTGTGAGTATACCCTTAGACTCTTTCATGGGCCCACCTTCATTCTCAAACTAAGGGGTGTAGGCGTGATTAGCGTAGAGTACGTGTAATTGAAATGCGTGTAACTGGAGGCACACAAAAAACGACATGCACGCAAATGGGAAAATGGTGCCCTTTGTACATGACAGATACGTGGTCCCTGGTTCAACCCTGTTCTCAGTATGTCTGTGTGGAAATTCACTGTTCATGTGTATTTCTTCCAGGTTCTCTGGTTTTCTTCTACCTCCCAAAAAAACATGCCAGTAGATGACTTGGCTATGCTACATTGCCCCTAGGCTTGAATGAGTCTGTGAACGAGTGTGTGAATGGGTGTGTGCATGCATGGCACCTTATCTAGGGTATGTTCCTCCCTTTATCCGAGTGTTCCTGGGATAGCTTCCAGATCCACAATCACCCTGACCAGGATAAAGCCGTTACTGAAGACGAATGAACAATTGTCCATTAAGACAGTTTTGTGTCACATAAAAGCACTAGACTGATGTGCAACTTAATCTTTCATACAGCACTCATATTTTAATCAGGCTAACTGGAAACCCATTTGGCTATAAGCGTATGTGGTAAAAGTTTTATCCTGATACAATTCAGACTCGATGCACAAACCATCCAGGAGTAAAAGGTGTATTAGCTTGCAGTTCTGCCATCAAAATGTTCTTCCTAATTCAGCTTTGGTTTATTTTCCAGAAGGAGCTAAGATTTCCTTCATGTAAATTATTCATACAAATATCAGAAACAAGGAGCCTTACCTCATTTAATGAGCGTTTATTTGGATCGAGAGCCCGCAAATTCACAGTTGCACGCTTTTAACAGGTTGTATAAAGTCAAAATCCACAAAACTATTATTACAGCCCAGTTGAAGTGCAAGTGTAATTTGTTGAACCTTTTCTTTTTCGCTGGCATTTAAATCTGAACCTCCTCCATGCTGATGAATATTTAAGTTCTTCGTACACTTGTGCTCTGAGCAGTGTGCCTCTTCAATTACTCTACAGTTGAAACATTTCCCCTGAAATATTCAATAGTCATTTAAGTCAAACCTTCAACCCGCAGAACGCTGGCGTAGTTTGTGATACGCATTTCTAATTTCTTTTGGCTGAGCATTCCGTTTGTCTGCTGCCTCTGAATGTCCCCATTAGTGCGTGTGACCCTGCTGACCTTACTGCCTGCGGCTCACCGCTAAGTTAAACAGAGGTGGGTGACAAAAAAAAAAAAGGAATCGTTTTCTGACACTTTATCTGCCACATATTAGCCACATGTTTATCCTTCCAAATAGTCATGCAGATCTAATTTTCTGCTGGCTAGAATAAAAAGGGGGAAAAGATTAGAAGCTATTTAAAAGGTGTTGTGTTCTTGATCTTATCACGTGCAGAAGTAAATTAAGGTTTCAAGGTTTTAGAGGTTTAACAGTGCAGACGACTATACAGCGGACAGCTCCTTTTCTCCCTCCTTTCAAAATTTCCTCGGTGGCTTCAGCTATAACTGTATCCAGAATTTTTGTTGAATGTTTTATACCGTGTCCTCCAAAATTAATGAAACCTTCATAAATATGCCTCTTTGAAACAAGCATTACGCAGAACCTGTGTACTCAGACAAAAGAAATGGGTCTTTGTGCTGATATAACAGTCAATTGCACAAGAACTTCTTTTTGTTGAACAGTATTTTGTCCCAAAAACATACACTTAAGTACCAGAAAAACTGGCAAAATACAGAGCAATGCCACATATGCACATCACTGCTTGCATCCACCGGTGTGTATATAAAGTGATAGACATTTATGGAAGCTTCTAGAGGCGTTTCCTCTGCGAGAATGCCAAGTTATCACGATTTTGCCATTTTCAACACGGTTTAATAGTTGGAGCTCATGAAATGCGTCATAGCATTTCAGAGGTAGAAGCAAAGTTTGGCTTTTCACATATGAGCATTTAGAGTGTGTACCGTGACTACAAGAATTCCGGCAAAACCTCGAACTTATGACAGCAGTGTGGCTGTAAAAAATGTGAGCATGACCAGCGTCGACTGGCTCACACAGTATGCGTGCAACACTGCCTCGGGTAACATCGGAATTCAATACTGGAGCCTCAACAGCAAGCGTTAGGACTGTGCAACATTCCCTCTGAGATCCACTGGGGGACCTACCAAGTGTTAACTGGTATACCAGTTTTTCTGGTACTTCAGTGTATGTGGAAGACGCATTGAAACCCTGTGGAACATTTGAAATAAATCTAATATAAATCTAATATTGTTTTTGATATATTGAAATGGGAGCTCAGTAATTCTGGATCACAATTATAAAGACTAATATGTTTTTATTTTTGTGTTATAGATTCCCTTCATTTTAAACGTACACTTTCACTCAGTGCATGGGTTTGTCTTTTTGTATATTCATTTTGATCACTGTCATGAAGGGGATCGGTTATTCAGGAGGACACTGTAGGGCTACAGAATGGTGATGACCTGGTTCAAGGCTTCAAATTGTCAATTGAACTTAAATCTGTATGCTCAGAGAAGGAAGCGTCACACACTGTTGGTCTCCGCAGAAAGCAGAGGGAGCTCGGCTAATTGATGTAGCTCTTGTATGAGATTGTTGCTATCTTTAAATCGGAGTGGAGGAGTAGCTGTGTAGACTATGAGAGAGGTCAATCTAAGTGCAGCAAGCGTGTTTCTCACGTCTTCGGGGAGGCTGCTGATGCTTTCTGCTCACAGCATCCTCACACCCATACATAACTAATGAAGCATCGCTTAAAAAAAAAAAGAGGCCCAGCACAGATAAAACTGAGTATGTAGTAAAATGCAGTGGGGTTATTATTGTAACTCGATCCGATCAACCACTTTATATTACACTAAAATAGAAACCGGCATGTTCTTGCAAAGAAGCTTACCACTGTTGAATATATTTTCAGTTGATTTTCCTCAGATGCTCAGACGTCAGCATTCCCCCAGCTTCAGCTTTATCTTGGTCAGCAGTTCAAGCGTATGATCAATGTGGTTATACTTCATATACAGATTTCTCATGCTTTCCATGTCCAAATAACTGACAAAATTAGTTACTTTAATTCACTTTTGGTTTGTAAAACAGTGCTGCTGTTTTCACACAGATGGCCAGCTTTTGCATTTACACTTTGTGGTAGACTGATTCATGTTCGGGTCCGCTGAGTGAAAGAGTTTGTTCAGGTCGATGACGACATGGTGATTAGGTGTGTACAGCATTATATAATGCAATATTAAATGAGCCGTGTAGAGTAACTCCTGTCCTTCCTATTAAATCCTGCCTCAGGCTTGGTAAGCTTTTCATCCAGCCCTGTTAAATATAATGAATGGCTGCCTACAGAGCACTTCAGAATTTTTGGCACCCTTTGGAAAATTGAGCAAAAGTAATTGCATAATAAACAATTTGCTCAATAATTGACAGTTTCCACACCAACAATTAGAAAACCTACTTAATATTCACTCTAACAAAAATCATTCGTCTATTACCTGGCACAATACCAACTATCCTAGAAAAAATATATTTTATTTGCTCTTAGAATAAAATTGTAGATTTAAACAAAATGACTAGGAATTGGCAGCAGGAACATTCTGATCCTACCTGTTTTTGCTTATTTTCATAAAGGCTGCCAGTACCTGGAAGGCACTGTACATACACTGATCAGCCGTAACATTAAAACCACCTCCTTGTATCTACATTCTGTCCGTTTTATCAGCTTTATCACTGACCATACAGGAGGACTGTGTAGTTTTACAGATAGAGACTGTGGTCCATCTGCTTCTCTGCTCCTCCTTTGATGCTGTTCTTCAGTGGTCAGGACCCCCACAGGACCACCACAGTGCAGGTATTATGTGTGTGGTGGATGATTGTCATCACTGTAGTGACCGTGACGTGGTGGTGGTGGTGTGTTAGTGTGTGTTCTCCTGGTACGATTGGATCAGACACTGCAGTGCTGCTGAAGTTCCTGAACACTGTGTCCACTCACTGTCCTACACTATTAGAAACACCTACCTAGTTGAGGTAAAGTCAGAGACAGTAGCTCATCTGTTGTTGCACAGTTTGTGTTAGTCATCCTCTAATCCTTCATCAGTGCTCACAGGATTCTACCCACAGGACACTGTCGGCTGGGTATTTTTGGCTGGTTGACTATTCTCAGTCCAGCAGTGACTCTGAGGGGTTTAAAAACTTCAGCAGCACTGCAGTGTCTGATCCAATCGTACCAGGAGAACACACACTAACACACCACCACCGCATCAACGTCACTGCAGTGCTGACAATCATCCACCATCCAAATAGTACCTGCTCTGCGGTGGTCCTGTTTGAGTCCTGAGCACTGCAGAAAAACAGATGGACTACAGTCTCGATCTGTAAAACTACAAAGTGCACCTGTATGGTCAGTGGAGCTGATAAAATGGACAAAGAGTGTAGATTAAAGGAAAAGGTTTTAAATGTTTTTTATGGCTGATCGGTATATATCAGTTAGTTTATGTGAGATACACACTTACCAGCCACTCTAATAAGAACACATGTATGCCTTGCTTATTCATGCAGTTGTCCGATGAGACACACATGGCAGCAGTACAGTGCATAAAATCATGAAGATACAGTTCAAGAGCACCGGTTACTGGTCAGGGGTCATCACAGCATCACATCACAGAGTCAGTGCTAGGGGGCTGGTTTGAGTGTTTCAGAAACTGCTGATCTCGTGGGATTTTCACACACTAAAGTTTCAAGAGTTTACACAGAATGATACAAAAAGCAGCAGCAACAACAAATAATCCAGTGAGGGGCTTTGGATTTGTACAGAAGGAAATGCCTTGCTGATGAAAGAGGTCACAGGTAAATGGCCAGCATGTTTTGAGCTGACATCAAGGCGACAGTAAATTACAGACCACTGTAAGCGCTTGTTACAGCTTTGGTGAACAGAAAAGTATCTCAGAACACCCAACACATCGAACCTTGAGGTGAATGGATTGCATCAGCAGAAGACTACATCATGTTTCATGCCTGTCAGCCAAGAACAGAAATTTTCACCTGTCTAGCTTTGGTCAGTCTGAGCCTGAGCCTGAGCCTGAGCCTAAGCCTGAGCCTCAGCCTCAGCCTGAGTGTAGCCTCAGATTCTTGTTCTTGGCTGACAGGATTGGAACCCAGTATGGTTTTTTGCCTCTGTTGCTCACTGGATGCAGTCTAGTGTTTCATATCATTCTGTGTAAACTCTAGAGATTGTTGTGTGTCAAAGTCTCAGGAGATCAGCGGCTTCTGAAATATTCAAACCAGCTTGTCTGGAGGAAACAAGCATGTCATGGTCACTGAGATCACCAACATTTTAACCTGTTCTGATGTTTGATGTGAACATTAGCTGAAGCTCTTGAAGCTGTATCTGCACAGTTTTATGTGCTGTATTGATGCTATGTGATTGACTGATTCTGTAATTGCAGGAATGATCAGGAGTATGTGTGTTCCCTGAAAAATGGCTGTTGAGTATGTGTCAGATTATGGATAGTTTATAATGGCATAAAGTTGGGCCACTACTACATGTGAGTTACTGTTATCCACAGTTGGGGGTGTACTGAGTTGGTAAATGAATGAATTGGTCTAGCAGGAGCTCTGCAGACTTCGGAACTCTTAGTAATTAATTGAACGCTTGGCAGAGTGTGCTTGGTATGTGGGTGTGTAGAAACCATTATCACCTTCTCTTTGAAAGGAAACGGAATGTAGTGTTTTCTTTCCTTTGGGTGCTTTATTAATAGAGATCAGCGATTGCGCTGTCTGTGTGACATTGCGCTATACATAGGGCTTCGCATAAAGAGCCTTAAAATAGAATGAATTTGGCTTTTTTTGTAATTAAATATCACAAGGCAAGACATGATGTTGAAAATGATGTATGATCCTATAAATATTCATACATATGTTTTTACACAGTTACTCAGATATGCACCGAATGAAAACACATGCAGATATGCACTGAAAGATGAAACCAGGTCTGAGAAAATGTCAGAAATTTTTATCAGTTTTATCCCAAACAACTAAATAAATAAAATCTTAACAGAAATATAATAACCAGGCAGTGTTTTTCTGGGTAGTTTTCTGTTGTGACACAGACGTTCTTGATTTGAGGTTTAACTTAATGCAATTTTTATGATTATTACCTATAATTATTATATTCAAGCAACAGTGGCTGGATATTTATCTGTTTTTGTAGCGTTTGTCTGCTTAAACGATTAACTGTGTTGTGACTAGCCCGGTTTTCTGTAAGAGAAAACTTTGTATTGCCAGTGGAGCGTTTCGTGACATACAGATCTCTCTCCCAGGACCTGATCGTGATCAGAAGATATTAACGCTGAGCAGGACCAGCAAGCTCTGACCTTTGGCTGAATGTTAAAGACCTGCATGTACAAGTGCTCTTTTCACTGATGATTACATGAGTGCCTGGAAACCATCACTGTGCATTTTGTTTAGGCTCATGTAATTAGGCCAATTAGCCAATTTATATATGGAAACAGATAATTTAGTAAATAGTCAGCTTTCAAATCATATGCTTTTCCACGATGCTTTTCAGTTTATCACAGTTATAAAGAGCGATCATTTGAGTTACTATAAACCTCCTGGTAGCTTGAACCAATCATTTTCTTCTGACCTCTCTAATCAACAAGGCATTTCCACCCACAGAACTGACACTCACTCAGTGTTTTTGGACCATTCTGTGTAAAAAAGTCTGTTGCATGTAAAAATCAGGAGATGAGCAGAATGTGAGCATTAACTGAAGCGCTTGATCTGTATCTGCACGATATGCAGGCCAAATTCCATTAGTCATACCCCTGGGGAAAAAGAGAGAATACACAAATGAAAAAAAATGTTGACCTTCAGAAATCATGCAATGGCTGTAAAAACGGCTGAAAAAAATCCACATGTGGGACAGTAGTTTAGAAGTTTTAAATAATTACAGGTCTAATAAACCTGTCTGATAGACAACACAAGTGTATTTTACTGACACGCTCAGTACAGATGGAAAACTACGGATGGAAAGAGAAACAAATTTATTCAGGGATCACATTTGGAGATTTACAGAAGTTGGCAGAATTCTGGTGTCACAACGTCTGCCACCTCTATGCCAGCAAACTGTTTAGAAGGCATGCCCAAAGCAAGCCTTTTTTCCCTTCTCGGCACACACATACATGCCTGGAGTGTCACTAGATACTACTGGAACTGCCTTCTGTGGACAAAAACAGAACCTTTTGGCAACAAACCCTGAAGGTGGTTTTTGGTGTTAAAAAAAAAAAAGAAAGAAAGAAAAGAAAGTTTGAACTCAGAAGTTGTAACTTGGTCATGGTTGAATATTCCAGCAAGACAAGTGTTCGAGAAAACATACATTCAGATCCACCCTTAAAACGTTCAGTGACCTTAGAATCAAGCTTTTGACAAGTCCTTCCTCGTCTCCTGACCTAAAACCCACTGAACCCGTCTGGGATTAGTAGAGTAGGAGAGTCCACAAGAGAGAACTTTAGACCCTGGAGAATCTGCATAGTTTCTCCATGCTGTTATGTTGGCAAAGTATCAAATGCAGGGAGGACAATAGTTGTGACACATAGTTTGGTTAAAAATATGCTTTTATCAGCCATTTTATTGGGAATACTATACATAGTAAGGACCTGTTTACGAAGTTTTTACATTATTCTGTGTAAACAGCAGGAGATTACAAGTTACAGAAATACTCAAATCAGCTGTCCAGTGGTCAAAGATGATGGATGATGTGAGCATTAACTAAAGCGTGAGCTATATCTGCATGCTTTCAGGCATTGCGCTGCTGCCCCCTGATAAACCGAACAAACAAGTGTAGAATAATGTGGCCAGGGAATGTATTTTTTTCTTCTCTTGAATTGCCTCATATAAAAGTTAGATTGTTTTAATTGCCAGTGTGAGATTAAGCTAATTAACTACAAAGACATTTTTCCACATTGTTTTTTTTTCCATTTGAGGGTGCCAAAAATTGGAGATGACTATAAAAGAAATTTGGAAATGACTGTACTTATTGCATTTTAAGAGAGACTTGGTCAGTATGAATGCAGTGAAAAAGCCACCTCATGCTCCTTATGCACTGCTTTATATGCTGACTGGAAATGTGTGTTTCTTATGATAAGCTGATTGAAATCGGTTCAGTTCAGCACTGCTTCAGCTTCAAATAAGATTTACAGTTTGCAGCTGGGCTTGTGTGTCACATGGTTTTGAACATGTAACACAGTTTGTGTGCAAAATTAAGTGATTTTTCAATTGTCGAGTCGTCATTAACCCTACCCACCCACACACACACCCGCACACACTCACACACACACAATAACAACCACCACCACCACTACTGTCTTCTAATTTTAGCCTTGGAAAATTTCTTACATATTCAAATTAATCAAGGGCCTGGCTGTAATTGCAGAGTGCTGCTGTTAGCTGTCATCACACACCATCTTCACTAGCAAGAATAAAGCCGTGTAGACCTGTTGAGCAAACCTGTACTCAGCTGTTTGAATTTGCCTCGTTATTTTTACACGTTCATCACTTCACAAATGAAAACTGAGATAGCTCTGTTAGCAAGATGCATGGATCACACCTCATTAGATCTGCTATTGTTTTTAAATAAACACCCTGAAGATATGTAGATATTAACTTGTATAGCACTACACTCAAATCCTTTTAATCAGGGAGTCTGGACATGACATTTCTGATGATATCTATATCTATGTGTCAGGTTTTATTGAGTGTTGAGTTGCTATAATCCTTGTTTGAGGTGTTTCTTTGTTTTGTCCTTTTACTGAGCGCTTAAACGCTATCGCTTGTGTGTAGTGATGTTTGTTTTTGTCATTATGCATGTTTCTTTTTTTGCTCCATCCCAAAAGAAAAGCAGCAGTGTATCTGACATACCCTTGTAGGGCTTGGGCAATTAGGGCTGCACCATGGTGCCTGTGCTGGGAGAGAGCCTTGTTATCTGGCTGCTGTTGATTGCACTACACTGCTGCTGATTGTTCGTCATGTGAGCTTTACTCGGCCCTCACGCTGCTGGCCTTATTCAAGCAAACTCAGCTGCTTTCTGTTACTGACCATAATCTGCCCACCAAATATCATCCAAATTTGGTGTATGGCATAAAATCCAAGCTTGATAATATCCTGTAGCATTATAGAGCATTATATATTATATCTCACAGTTCAAATCTACACTAAAGACTCACCTGTTTGAAATAGCCTTCTGTACTTGACCACCCAAAAATGCACTGTATTGTTATCTGAATTGTATTTGTAAGGTGTCCTTGAGTGTCAGAAAGGCGCCTATAAATAAAATGTATTATTATTATTATAATGCAAAGTAAAGGCAGTAACTTGTCTATATTGGGGTTTTGGTTTTCAATTGAATGAGGTGTAATGCACTGGTTGCATCACTCTCAGGAATAAGCTTATACTGAAAGAAATAAAGAAATAAACCATGATGGGTGGTGATTGTTTTTCAATAACAGCTCGCCCCAGAGAGTTTTATTCCTCAGTGTTCTACAGCAATAATTTGCCAACAGTTACAGCTCATCTGTCAGTCAGTCCGAGACTCTTGCTACAGCAATAGCCCATGAACGAGTGGTTGAATATCTGTAGGATTTATAGGAAAGTATCATTTTATCCAGCAGATGAACTGAATAGGTTTTGGAATTGATCCAAACAGGGTCAAGGTCACAGCAAGTACAGATGTCTGAGATTATTTTTCTTCCTAGCTGTTTGTCATACAGAGATACTTACAGAGAAAGATACTTACAAACTTGTATTCAAGTTCTCAAGGCTCATTTTCTATATGGCTATATGTTTCTATATGTCTGTATATGTTTGCTCAAAATATTGCAATGCACACAACATTATGGGTGACATACCAAGTTCAATGGACAACAAATTGTTGGTGCACGTCTTTGTGCAAGTCTTTGTGATTTATCAAGAGCCACGGTATCCAGGGTAATGTCAGCATACCAGGAAACGTTTTCCACCACCAGCATCACGT
>JAOTRJ010000002.1:15444287-15459980 GCA_028564905.1 Leptodoras praelongus | reverse complement strand
TAAAATCCCTCTGACCACTGTGCAGGACTTGTATATGTCATTCCCAAGACCAATTGACGCTGTATTGGCTGCAAAAGAAGACCCTACACCATACTAATAAATTCTTGTGGTCTAAAATGACAGGTGTTTCAGATTCAGGGGGAAATAAAATCCATGACTTTGACTGTGCTATGGTTGTGGGTGCTAGACTGGCTGGTTTGATTATTTCAGTTTCAGTTTTTTTCAGTAGTTCAGTTTCACGTTGTACATTTTTAGTGTTTTGCAAGACAGAAGAGAATATCCAGACTGACAGGAAGACTAACTGAAACAACTGCTCTTTACAACAGTGTTGAGCAGAAAAGCATCTCAGAATGCACATGTTGAATGAGGTGGATGGACTAACAGAAAAGCACATCAGCTTCCACGTTGTGTCAACCAATGAACCTGAGGCTACAGTGGGCACAGGCTCACTGAAACTGGATAGCTGAAGACTGGACAATCATGGCATGCACTTATTCCAGTTTTAGTGAGAGTGTACACATACAAACTTTATACAAACAAACAAAACTGCAAGACGAACATGGTAATTATGCTACTGAGGCTTTTGAGGCAGAGCCACTATGTAAATATGCTCATTTTCTTTTGCACTAATGTTAAAGCCTAATATTCACTGCCATGCAGAAATTCATTTTGCACTACACAAATCTTTAAACTATAGAATACAATACTGTACTAACCAGGAACTTTTTTTTCACTGATGAATTAACATGATGGAAAGAATAATGGACCCGCAGTGAATCCCACTGAATGGAAATCATCTTTGCATTTTAACTAGCCTCTGCACAACTGGCTACACTGTCTTATTTTTTTTTTAATATTTTCTACTGTAAGTTGTGCACATTAACATTTCATTTTATTCTGCTGCAGAAGACTGATCCTATATTTTCTGCTGCAGAGAAATGCCCTAGTCTTCTGGTTTTGGGGGAGGAATGTATGTCATGAATTTTAATCCAAACACAGGAAAAAAAGAAAGATGTTGGGCAATCAAACTGACTCAGCCTGAAGCTGGCAGACAAGAATCTTTTGTGTGTGTGTTTCACAGAAAGTGAATTCTCTATCATTCTATATATATATATATATATATATATATATATATATATATATATGTGTGTGTGTGTGTGTCTTTTTTGGGAGGGAATCTTTATCTGCACAGCCAGTGTCATGTTTGGTAAAAACTTGGTTTTGTGTGTCAGAGCCTGGAACTTTCACTGTCTGCTTTTCTAGACTAGCTGTCTGCTTTTTGTTTTTGCTTTTAGTTTTTTGATAAACTTAATAAAACTCCATATACATAAACTTTCATGCTTGCAATGGTCCAAATAAGCAGTTGGAGACAAAATGAGATGGTTACTAAATATCTTCAAAACACTTTAAAACCTTCCCTTTTGAGCTAGTGTCTGTAGCCCTGTAGTTAGTATCTGGTCCAGTGCCTTCAGCTAAATAATTAACATAAATGAAAGTCATAACAGAGGACTTTCTACAGAAGCCGAGTTAGTTGTTGTTTAGGAAACTGGATTCACTGGACTGTGGTTGATTTCTGTCATATGTTTATAAGCTCTGCTACAGTATTTGCTTAAGTCCTCAGTTCATTCTGGTAAAATACTTTGCTGAATCCACCTCCAAACCTTGTTCTGCCGGATGACGACTCCTGCAATACACACTATTTCCCAAAATAAAATCATAGTTAGATCATCATTTTGCAAAATGTGACGTAAAAAAAAACCCAAAAAAAACTGTGGCCGCCGAGTGGCGCAACGACAACATGTTCGCCCTATCATCCGGAGATAGCAAGTTCGAATCCGGGTGACGCTATAGCTGCCCCTGACCGGGGGCTCAGAGAGCAAGATTGGCCGTGCTCTCAGGGAGGGAGGGGCAGCATACGTTCTCCCCCCATGTCAATCAGCGCGACACTGTCCAGTCACGGGCGTCTGTGAGCTCATGCATACAAGAGGAGGGCGGGGTTGCATGAGCCACAGTTCGAAAAGTGGCAGTGGCATGCGTTACATGTATCGGAGGACACACGCGATGGCTTCGCTCTCCCGGACTGGCGGTTCGTCGCGTGACAAGGGGGGAAGCACTTACGGGTGGGAATTGGAGACGACTAAATTGGGGAGAAAACCAGGGAAAAATCTAAAAAAAAAACTGTTAAGTAACATAATATCTGGAAAAAAGATATTAGAGAGATTTAACTTTTTAACCTTTTAAATATTATAAAACATCTCTGATAGCTGCCTCTAAAGACTTCATCCTATCAAAATGTCACTGGAAAAAAAATTGTGTGCTTTTGTGGCTGATTTTCTGCCTTTTCTGTCCCTGCAGGGGTTGCTGAGGTGATAGTGCTGGTAGGAGGGCGTCAGGTCATCGGTATGAACCAGCGCTCGCTGACAGCCGTCACTTGCTTCAACCCACAGAACAACAAGTGGTACCCGTTGGCCAGCCTTCCTTTCTACGACCGAGAGTTCTTCTCTGTCATTTCAGCAGGGGATAATATCTACCTGTCAGGTAATCAAAATGGTTATGTGTCATTCGCAGTTTTGGGCCTCCCACGAGTGAGAGCATTTATTTTTAGTGCAACCTGGTGAGAATTTGTGGTGGCAGTGTTTTTACCCCCTATTTCTTTTTTTTAAGGAATCTCAGTCTGTATTTGCCACAGAAATAGTTAAACTTGTTTCTCAGTGCCAGATTGTTCAGATTCATGCTGGAAATTGATCTGTGCCTTGAGCTTTCTTTGGATGAGAGTGTAATTGACCCATCATTCCAGTGGGAGGAAAAGACAATGTCATCTCTCTCCCCTTTGGCTAAAAACACATGCCAACTAATCAGACATCTACTTCAAGTGTTTTTCCTCTATAAATAAATCTAACTTTGCTTTTAATTGCTGTCACATTGGAGAGATATGTGCTATAATTTAAATGATCTGTTACTGGCGTTGGTGTTTTGACTGTCAGGGCAGCACTTAAAAAAAATATATATATCGTTCGGTGCAAAAATTCAACACTTGAAACTTGACATTTGGTGCTTTAGTAGCTGCTGTAGAGGTGTATTAGAGTAGGTGTGTGGAAGTGGAGACAGCGTGCAAATGGAGACTTGAGCAGTCATTTGTGTTTCACTGTGTTCAGGTGGATTGGAGTCGGGAGTCATGCTGCCAGACGTGTGGTGCTACATGTCCTTGCTGGATAATTGGAACCTGGTGTCCCGAATGACAGTCCCTCGTTGTCGCCACAATAGCCTGGTCTATGATGGCAAGCTGTACACCATCGGAGGACTTGGGGTGGCAGGCAACCTTGATAATGTGGAAAGGTACGATAGCTGGACGCACACACACAGAGCATAACCGAGCATACTTGCTTTTAAATTCAGCATTGTGTGTTCCAGATAAGTGTGTTGAGAAACAATCTGATAATTAGATCTCTGCTGGGGGATTGCACAAATATTTCACTGGCAGGTGACAAATGCGTTGCACACATCTGATCTGCTTTCCTTATGAATGCTAATGCACTGGTTGTTGCTGTAATGAACTGTACTAAGGCAACACAGTATGCTAAATAGTTCGGTGAGTCTGAAGTTTAAATGCAGTACATGTGAATTATAACTATATATATATGTCAAAATGATAACGCTTGTTTAAAATATGGGAAAAAGTTCATTTTCTGCTTATGAAAAAACATATACATTATGTATTATGTTTTCATCTGGGTAGCTGTACTTCACTAAAAGGCTTTTTCCATCCTTGGTTAAGGCAGCGCATTTTCCGTTTATCGTGTTGATTCCGGGATATCCACAATACGAGTAACCACATATTAATCTAAAAGCAGTATCATTCAGTTCATTCTAACAAAATCACTTCGCTAATGCTCCAGACTTTGTTCATTCTGTTTAGGTCTTGTCCTTATTATCTTCTTAGACAAAATAAAGAACTCAGTAGATCCATCCAGTCTCATATATTGCCCACTCCACTCTGTGTCTAGCCTCCGGTGCATTTACATGAGTCACCACTTAATTGACAGAGCACTGGGACAATCATTGCTTACACAACATTGGTTTGTTTGCTGTTCAAAGCTCCTGGAAAAAGAGCCTGTTTTCTCTCAGTAATTCTTAATTCCTGGCCTGCAATCCATCTTGCCTTCAGTTTCATGCTCCTAACCATGAAATCTCCTCCGTTCAGAATTATATCCTCAATCAGTCTCTTTCTCAAGGCCGCTATCAGACCTCTCTGAGCAAGGGCCGTATTTGTAATCAATCATTGTGCAAAGGTTTTGCAGTGTTCTCTGTATCTCTCTGTCTCGCTTTCCTCCCTTTCACTCTCTCCCCTGTCTTTCTGTGAGTTAATTATTTATATTAATACATATTCTATTAATACAACATGGCATTACTAGGCAGCGATACACTTCCATTCAGGATAAACACACACTATAGTGATTCAAAATGTGCTCAGAAAGCAACTCCCTCCAGCGCTTTGCTCATCAGTGTCCGAGTATGTGTCTGTGGGAAGACTTCTAACCTTTTACCATTTTGAAATACCATACCCCTAGAGACAAGCCTTTGTGGTGGGATGGGAAGAATTGTGATTATGCCAAGGATGTTCCCTACTCAAGTGTTATTACCTGCACTTACAATTTAATTGGTCTTTGATGATGGATTCTTGTCCCTGAGCCACAATTTCACCAGTGTCCAGCACTGCCTTCCGAGCTCAAATGCAGCTACGAGAGTTAATCAGTCCTTGTGTCTTCTAGCCATGATATAGACACTGTTTCAGTGCTCTGAGTCACTGCATAAGGTCACAGTGCAATTAAAATTAACATTAAAGCCGGTTTTTAATCTTTCATCTATTCTCCTATATAAAGCTATTTTTGCTTTGGTGTTATCATCTTTAATTATGTGCCATATGGAGAAATATATCACGTTAATACATGGTCACACATTATTCCTGAAGAGTTGTTAACATCTCTGTAACATTCAGCTCAAGTCCTAGTGGTTGTTTTTAATACAGAACTTTTTTCATGTTCGTTTCCCAGACAAACTGAAAGAAAGGTGTCATGTTAGGATTTGGGTTTGGGTTCCTGGAGGTAGTCAAAGCCAGCTCTCATTGTGGCCTGCTGAGATAGAGCACCCCGCTGCGCCAACTCAACACACCATGGGATTAAAGCAATTGATAATTCTCCTTCTTCCTGCACCTTCATCTCCTGCTTTCAGTCTCAGCTCTCAGCAACTTTGTTCAGACGTTCAACCTTTTTGGGATCATGTATTGAATGGATATGGCAAAGGCAGGCCCAAACATTTTTAACAGGTTTCTTAATTGAAAGTCTCTTCCCCCACTTGCTGTTCAAACGAGCTTGTCTTGCCTCCGCTGGAGTATCTCTCCTCTCAGTGGACTGGGGTGTGTTGGTTGGAACACAGCTGGTGTTTAATAGTGGTTCTCGCTTCCTTCTGCTCTGCAGGGCTTCTGCCTCAGCCAGCTTCAATAAGCTATTGCCTCTAGGTATGGCCTAAAAATTGGCTCTCTCCACTAAAAACACCATATTTATTTAAGGAAATGCTCTGCCTTTGATTGTGTTCCAGCAAAACTCTCAAGTGACTAAGTATTACAGATACCCATCCGGCTGTAAAGGCTTTAGAAATTGGCACATAGGGAGCCAGCAGTGTGAAAAGGCTGTCCATTAAGCGTGCAAGAACTGGTCCAAGCTGCCCAAAAATGGAAAGATAAGACTACCAAGAATTCTGCATTCAGCATGCATACATACATTCACAATACTTAACGCCTTACATTTCCTCTCTAGTGAGAATAGGTTTCACTGATTTAAAGCATAATTATGGGGAATCTGAACGTATCTATCAGACTAAACACACTATGATTATAAGTTGTCTTGTGCTCATTGCAAGATTATTGTTCACTCTCCCTTATATTGTTCGTGTGACAATTTAAAGGAAAAACATCATCAAGTGTCTTAGTAAGGTGTAGGGCCAGCATGTGTCTCCAGCTTCAGTGAATCTTGTTACTGATCAAACAAATCTCTAGATTTTGTTGGATGGAACACCTTTCTTCTAAAAGATATTCCCAATATTGGTGTTTTGATGATGGTGGTGCAGAGCACTGTCTAACACTTCAGCACAAAATCTATCTTCAGTGTTCCACTGAGTTGACATCTGGTGACTATGAAGGCCATAGCATATTATTCACAGCATTTTCATACTCATCAAGCTGTTCAGTGAGCCCAAGTGCCCTGTGATTGGGGGCAGAAGTCATCCTGGAAGAGACCACTCCCATAAGGATGGAAATGTTTCATTATAGGATAAAAGTAATGAGAACATTGTCGAACTGAGTTGCAGTGATGCTTCATTCTGAGCGGACAAGTGGACCATGCCAGCAACATAAACACTCGCCAAAGCATAAAGAGCCAGTGTTTTTTCCTTTAGTTGGTCATCCGTCTATATGTTTTTAATGAGTAATATTTCTTCTCATCCCATTGTATGACTGTACTGTAATTATCATAATCCTATTATCTAATGTTGCCCAGAAGATGATGACTTTCCTTTTGTTTCTGGTTCCTCTCGAGGTTTCTTCCATACTCAGGGAAGTTGCTTTGCTCCTGTCGCCTCTGGCTTGTTCATTAGGGATCTAAGTCTACATCCCACCTGATTTTTGCCAGTATCCCTTGTTAAAAGTGCCAAACTATTAACCATAATTGACCATTAACATAAATGCTGATGTTCTGTATGGTACGAAGAATCTAGCATAGTAGGCATAATATCTTTATACTTTTACTGGTTTCCATGAAGCTACAGTAATCTTGCTATCCTTAATAAAGGATGGAATTAATGGATGGATGGATTAAGTCTATCCTGTGGAAATGTATTAAATGTATTCAAATGCTCTTTTGACTTTCCATAATACAAATGTTCACCTTGAGTCCTGACCTGTTATAGAACTACCCTCAGACTGAATCAGAATGAAGTCTTTCATTGGTTTGTTTTCATCAAATAGATTTGCTCAACATTTTGGTCATTATGTATTGTGTCTACACATAAACGTGTTTAAAATAAAGTTTTAGATCATTTTTTCCTACCGGATAATATGCAGTGCTGGGTGAAAGGTTAATGAATATCCCAGGGGTGTTATCGTTACAGAGAGAATTATGAATCACAAAAAGTGTCAAAAGACTGGCAGATCAACAGGTGTCAGTTCCCGTTGGGAGATAGATATTCAGACATGACCTGTGAGACAGATTAGAGCTGATATGAAGAAATGAGGTGAGATGACTTGAATGACAAGCTGTCTTGATATATTTTTTTAAAAAGTAACAGAAATAATAAGGGGAATTCAGGTAGCAAACTATTGATACTGTATATTATTCCCACAGTCAAATAAGAGGAAACAACAGATCACTATGGGCTGTATTCAGAGATGACATGTTAAGTTCAATAGTCACGTCCATATTTACTCAGATAATGCTGTACATATTCAGACAGCTTACATGGATGCTTATAGTGATTTTCTGGGCAATCCATTCAGAGTATTAAAATGACCTCAGCATCGTTCATGCCTCTGAGGTTGCCAGAGACTTCTTGAGAAGTGGTGCAAGATGGGGTTTTTCTGAAAAAGACGCAAGCACTTGCCTTAAAGCCTGAAAGGGAGGGGAGGAAGGGGGTATAAAATGCAGGCTGAAGAAGTACATCACATGTTTTGCTTTGCTGTACAAAGTACTATGATACTACAAAAGCAAGAGACAATTAAAAAAAGAATAACTAATATGATAATCTGAGAATATATAAATGAGAATATGACAAGCATTCAAATAAACATCTACATAGTACTGTGCAAATGTCCTAGGCACCCTATATTATTATTTAGTATACATTATACATTATTTTTATGATTTTTACATTACTGAGTCGGTACAAAAAGTATTTAGGTTTCCAAACATTACTTTTCCAACAGATAATTAAATGTTACAAAAAAAACATGATACCTAACAGACCACTTCTCAGATAAAAACCATAATGAAGGCTGAGTGAAGAAGCAAGTGTGACAATGTCTCCAGAAGAGATTTTCCAAGATGCTCAGTAAAACGTAGTAAATGAATATCTGTGCAGGAGTCCTAGACATGCTGTAAAGCAAATATGCCTTAAAAATAAATTTTATATTTCTTGATTTAACAACTAGGCTTCCAGCCTCATGATGCCATCCTCAACTTAAAAAAAAAAAAACGCTTGATCCAGCACATTTGGGCTATTAAAAAGGTTTATTACTTTTTTGTATTACATTCTGGCATTTAATATTGCACTGAATATCAAACTGTCAGACAATAGTGCTAGACCTAATACTGTTCCTCACTCGAGTTGATACTGTGCAAGAAATATCAGCTTAGGTTTAAGCTCAGGGCCAAGACAGCTGTAGTCCAAAGATAGGTCTGAGGTGTGAATAAAGATGTGCACACTTTCAATATTAATGCCTCATTATGTGTGTATAATTCAACTCTGAATACAGAATAGACAAATCCATGATGCAGAAAGCAGTTAGAGTTTGTGTGCAGTCAGAGCTGATGCTTTTTTAAAGAGTTGGTTGAGAACGGCTAGTGTGTGGTAGTGCTCAGCATGTACACCCTACATGACTCCCTAATCTGTTCTGTGGATGGATGGACAGCACTGTGCTCCAGTAATGATGTCAAAGGGCCTGCAGGTCAGTGGCCCTCACTGCCCACTAACCAATTGTGCAATAAAACCACTAAATCAGTGTGTTACAGCAGAATATACAAATCCTATTAGACCAGGGACAATTTATGACATCTGTAGGCCAGCCCTCTTCCTCCTCCTCTTCTTCCTCATGTTTTCCCATGACTGTCTGGGTTGTCAAGGTGCCCTCCTTTCTCCCAGACAAATACAGTCTCTATCTCTCTCTAACACACTCTCCCCCCTCCACTTTAGGAAGACTGCTCAGGAAATTAGTTTGTTTATTGGGCATTTTGTATGGCAACCATGGCCTAGTTTTGAGCCCGCGCTGCTCGTAACATGAAGGTGAAGGTGGTGGGTGTGAGGAGATAAGTAATGTCATGAGCGCTGCTGCTCCACTTGGGTGGGATTAGTCAATGCGTTGGATCATTGCCTTCTTTCCGGTCCGACTCTTCTTCTTGAAGTTTATTTTCCTCTTTTTGCTGACATTGCTGATGGCCAGAATGTGAAGGAGATATGCTAATATCTACTTATGCATGGACACTGCCAGAGAAACTGATGCATATACCATAACAGGGCATAACAATGTCACTGTGTGGGTTCATTTAATGGTCAGCTTTCAGCGCCTGGCCACAATGCAGAAATACAGGAACAGGTCTTTAATCATAGGTGAGATTGGTAAGACAATTTTGCTCCTGTTTACTAAAAAACAGTTTATTTTCCATTGATGCTTATTGAATCTGCAAGGATCTTATTGGAGGGTTTTTTTCAGTCTCAGGCAGTGGGAAGAGATTTAATTAATTTTGAGTACTATTAGGCTGATCCATTTTATAATTAAAACTCAATGCATATTAGAGAGATTCTCTCCAAGTGTATCCGAGTTCTCCCTGAGTAATTTCTCTGGGGAAGGCAGCATAGATAGATGGTTAGAGATGCTTTTTCTGGTCACTGAGATTTTATTACAGCCTCTGGCTCAAAAAAGATGGAAGAAACCTGAGATAAAGGTATGCGGATGGATTTGGCCAAACTTACCACAAAGATTGTTGGTGAGATGAAAGGCTGGCATGCCAGCAGGCCCACTGTGTAGTTATCATCTGCTCAAATACCTTACACAGTGCCTGACCCTTACAAAGTTTCTTAGCTCTCATAATATATCTCCACCTCACCCAACCCCCAGCTGTCTTGGCTAGCAGTTACAGTATGTAGACAAGTGTGATCTTGCATCCTGAAGAATAACTTGCATGGGGACACTTGTCACTGCAACATGAGACACATACTTCTTCTCTTCTCCTTTGAGTTATATACACAGTTAACTTCAACTCAAGACATCTCAGTGTGCAGTTTCAGCCTGAGAAGTTCTATCGATCTCTTAAAGTCTTTGTTTGATATTTCCTGAAGTGTCTTTTATTTTTTGTACACTTTTCTCATGACAAGCCTCGGGATCTTTCAAAGCAGTATATTTCACAGGGGCAGCAGGTTACACAAAAATTTACAAAAGGTTTAATGAGTTTTAATCAGGTTTTAGGACTGTTTTATAAATGCTCTATGCGCTGTCCCTCTGCTGTATGGATAACATCAAGATGATAGTTGAATTCATCCCAAACGCCTCTGAAAGTGTCTTCTTGCACTGAGGTCACCGCTACTGTGATTCTGTTTTTGAGGCCATCCAGATTGGTCACTAACGGGGGCACAAAAACGCCGTCTTTGATGTATCCCCAGAAGAAAATGTTGCAAGGTGTAATGTCTGGGGAACTTGGGGGTCAAGAGTGTAAGTCTTGGGGTCCTGTGTGACCTATCCAACATTGAGGCAGTGTGTCATTTAAAAAACATTGAACCTAGGGTGCCAATGTGGCGGTGCTCCATCTTGCTGTCATCTGAATCGAGATTTGAAAATTGGGCCCACTTTTTTTTAAACACCCTGTAGTCAATAAACTGCAAAAATATTCAATCCCAATTTTCAAAGGAATGGGTAAAAGAGATATCCGTGTGTTTTACAGACATGCTCCTTAAAAGATTATTTCATTGTCAGTCAAATTACCTCTTTGTGAAAAAGTTGTGTCTTGGCAATTATTGAGACAAAATGATCTGAATCTAGCAAAAAAGGTCTACTGTGAGACTTGTTATTAAGAACAGGGGTGTCCAATCTTATCCACAAAGGGCCGGTGTGGGTGCAGATTTTCGTTCCAGTCAAGCAGGACACACACCTCATTACACATTTAATCAATGGATCTAATCAGTGGATCTTGACTTTCAGTAGTGTGTGGCTTCTGCTTGGTTGGAAAGAAAACCTGCACCCAGACTGACCCTTTGTGGATAAGATTGGACACCCCTGATTAAAAGAAACCATGTGATGCACTACTTGTGGTGAGAAGATGCTGAATAATATTCCTTCAAATAGTAGCATTTTGGAACTGCCATGAATAAACATGAATGACAACTATGAACTCATAATGCAGACCTATGAACTGGTCAACATGCTTGATTTTTGTAATTAATTGTAAACTACTGATAATCAACTGATTAGAGCCACCATCAGCATGTAAAAGCTGGCGTTATTTATAATGTCACCTTTTACAACAAGCTGTGGGGAAAAAACCCTCCAACTCTTATTTCACATAATTAGTTCCTTCCACTGCACAGTAAAACTTCCATTAAACATCGACAGAAGTCAACTGATAACACACTCCCTCTGTGTAATTAATGGCCTCAGCCATGTGCCGCTGAGCTGACAATGAAACTGTGCTGCTCAGAATGGGCACCAAGGGAGAGGCTGGAGCATTGCATTTACAAGCCATCTGCTTCCATTTCAACGTTAGTTCTGTTTGTCAGATGCAGACGATCCAGTGTTTGTAGCCAGTGTTGACTGTTCCCATTGCATGACTTCTGTCACTCTGAATCGCTTGACTAATTTGAGTGCTGCTGCAGCTGGGGTTTTATCTATATGTTTATAGCGAGTTGTCTCTCTGCGTCATCAGTGATCATGCACCTTTACAATGTTCTATCAATAAAATCGACTCATCTGCAAAACTGAGTTGCCTGCACATCCATTAAGACTGATAACGGTCTCAGTGAGATAGAGCACAGCTCAGTCCCACTCCCTGCTCAATTTTCACTTTTCTAACAGGCAATCTCCTCAGCCAGCCCAATACTCCCTGTTGGCCCTCCTCCAGCATTGAGTGCATGATCTTGGTTTAGAATCTGGGTTGCTCAGCCCTTCAATCAGAGCCCTGTCTTGTATCGGATTGCACAGTCCACACATAACATCCTCTTTGACCTGTGGGTTTATGCCATTGGATTAGATAAGGAGGAACCAGAATGAAATTTAATGATGTTACCTTGTGGGCATAGACATCAGCAGTGCCTATTCCTGTATTTTTTGGCATTTAAATGACCTCAAAATGGTTGCAGGTACATTCATTTTTGCCTACAGCAAATCAAGGAAAGAACTAAATCTCGTGGGTTTAGTGAACTGATTTGAGTCTGATTGATAGGTTTAAATGTCTTCTTAATGCATTTTCTGAGCTGTTTACTGGCAAATTATTAGAGTATATGATGGAAACTTTTCTAGGGATAAATGATAAATGTCTTCTACTAGTGGTCAGATTTTAAGTGAGGAATAGAAAATTCAGTAAATGCTATGTTAGTACATTGCTTTTCTATAACATCCTGTCCCAAAGTGTTTAATTCCTATTATACCATAATAATTTTCAGGTGATTACAATTCAATATTTAATATCAACACATTACATTTAATATTCTGGATCATCCACCAAACAATTTACTGTTATAACTTCATACATTATAGCAACTGTATACAGTTTTTGCCTCACCAGGCTGCCTTTTTTCTCTTTTTCTCTTATACATTTCACAAAACAGAAATATGCAGCTTGTCATGTTAATGAGAAACTTACTGACTGTTACAAAGCTCTGACACCAGTGACACCATTCTTTCCATAAATGTTAAATAAACATCTGATTACCAAAACATGTAATCAAACACTATATCAATAATTACAACCCATGAATAAGTTGTTGCTCTAGAAATGATTGTATATGCGTACTATATACTTGAACTGAATTACAGCCAGTGCGGCTGTCAGAACTGCTGTTAGAGAAAACAAATCGACATCTACTTGCCAATCAGATTCGAGAATTCAGCAGCACTATGATATAAAATTAAGCATTAAAGATTAAATGCATTTTCCCTTATACATGTTTTACACATGTTGTGCATTAATTTTCTTTGCCTAACCCATATCCTAAAGCACAACCTTCAGTAACATGGTTAAACGTGGTTTATGCTTTGCTAGGTATGACACTATCACAAACCAGTGGGAGACAGTGTCACCTTTGCCGAAACCAGTGCACTCTGCGGCAGCGACAGTGTGTCGGGGGAAGATCTACGTGTTTGGAGGGGTGAACGAGGCTGGACGCTCGGCTGGAGTGCTGCAGTCTTATGTGCCTGATACCAATGCGTGGAGTTTCATAGAATCCCCAATGATAGGTAAGATGCCTTTGCTCTTCTGCCTGCTTTTTTATTTTGCCCTGAATTTGGATGTAGGCACATGACATTTTTTCTAAATAACTCATTTCTAGCAAACATGAATTATGAACTTGTTTAGCAATGCAGATGAATAGCTGCTATTACAAGAGGTTAAAATGGGATTAATGAGGAGCTTGTTTATTTTTTACCTTGTGTAACCTCAATCTCAAGCTCGGTGAACTCGGTGTCACGTTTCTTACTGAAAAGTTGGCTGTGAGAAACAGGGGTGGATTTACAGTGATCCAGACAGAAGTAAAGCTCTGAGGACCATCCTTAGAGACAGCTCACCAAGTATTACACTGCTGAGGTATTCATTACAAAAATGAAAGGGTGCTTTTGGCCAATTAGAGTAAAATAATTGTGAATCCCTTTGCTTGAATATATTTTATCTTTTCTTTTTTTTCCTGTCTGGCTGTTTTATCAAGATAATGTATGTTCCACAAGGAACACTTGGCCAAAGTGTTTTCCACTAGCTGTGACATGAACACACTGAGCCAGGACACAACAATCTATAAAATCACTGGTATACCCGCAAGCAAGCAAGCTGCTACAAAGCCTGCTGATAGAGGCCAGATCAAGGTTAACAAATGGTTGTAAGGAACATTTAACAAGTTGTTTTGGGGGTGGATGAGGTATTTTTCTCAAACTGCATGAATTTCAGCAGGTTAGGCAGCTCTACCCATATATATCTTGGGACACACTGAATAATTCAGTAGGCTATGAGAATACACAGATTTTAGCACCAAGTAGCTACACATTTTAGTGTCTGTGAACGTGTTTGTGTTTATTTACAGATGTGATAATGTTGTTTTTCATTAACACTTTGCCTTTTTTTTTTCATCTTAATTGTGTCTTTGTGGAGTTGTACGGTCCACTGTGACTCTCATGCTTATGACAAATGAACAGTATTAATTACAACTTTTACTCCAGCCATCAAAAAAAGTGAATACTGTATCACTGTAAATACTGAACGCATGAAAAGTGGCTGATGAAGTAGGTGTAGGTATGCACACAGTAATATTTATTCATAAATCACGATTGGATTTTACTCAGACAGGTTTGCCATATCAGCGGTTACAACCAAGTCGTGAACCACTAATATGGCTGCAGTGAGTAATGGAATGTAAATAACAGCACAGTCTGACAAGTCAAGTGTGAGTTCTGTAAAAGGTTAGAACCGCAGAGCAGTGAATCTTACCAGTGTTAGATTACATGAGTTAAAAAAAACAAAACAAATGCACACAGGAGCATGACTCTCGGCCAGGAAAAGGGAAATGATATCGACCCTGATATCCAGTGAAGACACATTCACATACACATGCAGACACATGCACACAGAAACTCTGGTTTTGCTGAATTATAGTTTATTGAGATCATCCCAAAACCAAAAACTCAAATATGAAATATGTTCTAACCTTACTTTACCTCACATAACCCATAACTTTTGTCTCATGGAAGAGCAGACCAGCTTATAGCAGCAAAACAGCATGATGTTTGTAGCAGCGTGTGTTTCAGTTCCAGCAAAAATGTGTATGTATGTACAGTGCCTTGCGAAAGTATTCGGCCCCCTTGACCTTTTCAACCTTTTGCCACATTTCAGGCTTCAAACATAAAGATATAAATAATTTTTTTAAATATATAAAATATGTATAGTTTAAAAATATATTTTAAACTTTTTTAACAAATAAAAAACTGAAAAGTGGGGCCCTTTTACTTTCAGTGCAGCAAACTCACTCCAGAACTTCAGTAAGGATCTCTGAATGATCCAATGTTGTCCTAAAAGACTGATGATGATAAATAGAATCCACCTGTGTGTAATCAAGTCTCCGTATAAATGTACCTGCTCTGTGATAGTCTCAGGGTTCTGTTTAAAGCGCAGAGAGCATCATGAAGACCAAGGAACACACCAGGCAGGTATCACAAAAGAAGTGAGTACACCCCTCAACTTTCTGCAGATATTTAAGTATATCTTTTCATGGGACAACACTGACAAAATGACACTTGTCAAAATGACACTTGCTCAGTTTCAGGGTGTTGGCAATCTTGTAGCCTTGACCATCTTCATGTAGCGCAACAATTTGTCTTTTAAGATCCTCAGAGAGTTCTTTGCCACGAGGTTCCATGTTGAAACTTTCAGTGACCGGTATGAGAGAGTGTGAGAGCTGTACTACAAAATTGAACACACATGCTCCATATGCACGCCTGAGACCTAGTAACCCTAAAGAGTCACATGACATTTTGGAGCGAAAATGACAAACAGTGCTCAATGTGGACATTTAGGGGTGTAGTCTCTTAGTGTACTCACTTTTGTTGCCGGTGGTTTAGACATTAATGGCTGCATATTGAGTTATTTTGAGGGAAGAAAAAAAATACACTGTTATATAAGCTGCACACAGACTACTCTTCATTGTGTCAAAGTATCATTTTGTCAGTGTTGTCCCATGAAA
>JAOTRJ010000002.1:15368914-15380790 GCA_028564905.1 Leptodoras praelongus | reverse complement strand
AGTTGCCGGCTGGGCACCGGCTCCCCCGTGACCCCGTAACTGGGAATAAGCGGTACAGAAAATGACTGACTGACTTACTTCTTTTTTTGCATGCAAAACCCAGCAGCCTTCATTATGTTTTTTGTCTGAGAAGTGGTCTGTTTGTTATGTAATGTGTTGCTTTGGTTTCTAACACATAAACATTTTTGTGTAACATTTCATTTTTTGTTGGAAAAGTAATATAAAATATAAAATCTTGTTTACTGACTCAATAATGCAGAACTCAACAAAAGTTGTGCCTAAAAACAATAGTGCACCTAAGATTTTTGCACAGTACTGCATGTTTTTTTTTAGTTATTTTTCTTCTTGTTCCCTAATCATTATCTGTTGCAATCTGACCAGTTTGCCTGGAGGATGAAAGAATAAACAGTTTTCCAGACCTCTGTCAGCCCATGCACTAGTCTATGTTTAGCATTGCGAGCATGTAACCCAACAGGCAGCAGCTCCAATCCCCCATAAGTCCTGTCTACTGGAAAGCAGGCAGCAGAGGCTTGTCAGGCTCTAATCCTAGCGAATGCCGGATGGATTCGGGGTGACTGGCAGGTGTCGCACGTGGCTGATGTGTGTGTGTCTAAGGCAGTACCTCAGAGGAGGGACTGTCAGTGCTTGGTGGAGCATGGCACATCTTCATGAAGCCCAAGGGTTCACCGCAATATCTCTACAGGATGCGTACACAGACATGCTGATCGGACTTGCTTTACTCTCAGACACATGACTAAGCCAGGCTGGAATGAGAATCTGGGCTGCCCATAAAATCTCCAGTATTAGAGATAAAAGGTAAAAGATGTGAAAATAAAGTTTGGTAACTCCTATCTTTAACTGTTAATGAGTTCAGAGTTTAAAGGACTCTTGGAGGCACTATGTAAGAAGTGCTGAATTATAATTTCAGGAACAGAGACTCAAGGGGAAATGGTTTCCACATAGGCGATTATAGAGAGCATGAAATTGAAATTGGCTATTGAAATGCAATATATGGAAATAAATATAGCCTGGGAAAATAGAACTGCATACAAATTCCAGGCCACTGTTTGATAGAAAAAAAGTGTTTTTATGTTATGTGAAAGATTTGAGTCTTTTATGAAGACTGCACTCTTTCTAGGAATTTAAATTTTGTAAATATTGCTTCTGACAACACACATCAGTTTATAAAATGCACAGTGAAATTGCAAAATCCTTCTCACGTATGAGTCTGGTGTTAAAAAAGCTTCCCCAAATGGATTTTGTCAATAGTCAGATGATGTGCAGATGCTGAACACTATGTTTGTGCTACAAATGTTAATTCATAGCAGTTTTCTTCCACTATGCATCATGTATATGCTACAGCCATACTTCTAAACTACTTTAAAAAATACATATGTATGTTATATAAATATAACATACATGTCATGGTTTTATATGGAGTGTAAGTAATGATCAGATGATATAGTTTAAAATGTACTGAAACGAGACAACAATCATATTATTGATTATTATTGATTATAAATGATTATTAAATGATGGCAAAAACTGACAGAAAACAGATGTGAATTACAGTAGGCCTACTCCAAACAAAGTTGGTTATATATTGATGGGAGGCTATTAAATTGAATCATATTATAGCAGATTCAGTGGAATCATCAAATATTGAATCATTGGCTTAATAAAGAACCTAAATTGTGTTATGTCATGTGGAAACCTGGGATATACATGCCTGGTTTTAGATCAGTAGATCAGCCAACACTACAAGTAAACTTAATTTACATACATTTTACCAACTGGTAGGAGACTATCATAGGGTTTTTGTGTGTGTGTATGTGTATGTATGTGTGTGTATGTGTGTGTGTGCTGATCTGTTGATTTTAAGAAGTTCAAAATTAGAATTAATAGCAATTTTGTACAAGTGGTAGCATGGTAAAAGTGTATAGGCTATTTACTGCTACAAAATTAATTTTAGTAAGGTAAGTCTTACTTTATGGTATTTGGCGTTAGACACTAATTTTTGCACTTTAAAACAATGTTTTCCAACAAAAATGCTTATGTCAGTAAACACTAAAGAAGGAGAAGATCACCAGCATGTGGACAAAACACACATTTATTGCCATGGTGGTGGTAAAAGACATCAAAACTTCATTCTTAAATTGATGCACCATGGGGAAAATATCAGACTTGTATATCTGTATGATTTGCGTGCAAATGAATATACAAATGGTTGACTGATTACTTTGTGACATTTTAATTAGCCTTTCATTTAGTTTTTAGTCCTCATTATCATGATTGTGATTGTCTTGAAGAGGCACAGACCCCATGGGCCCTTCTAAAGAGGGGAAGTAAAAGTGGTTGAGGCTCTACACTGCTGAAGCATGGCTTCGAAGGAAAAAGTTGCCTGGATAGATTTTCCCCACTGCTTAACTGTCACTATAGTGTTCATGGACTTGCCTCTAAACTGCTCCTGCCAAGGCAGAATCTCAGATCTTATTAAATCAATCAACCTGGTAGGAGGCCTGCACAGGAGAGTAAGAGTTACCATGACTACCTGGGTTGAATGTGACAATTTGGTACCACCCTCTCTCCCTCTCTCTCACTTTCTCTCTCTCTATCTCTATCTCTCTATCTTGCTCTCTCTCCTCTCTCTTTCTCTCTCTCTTTCTCTCTCTCTCTCTCTGAACTGAAGTTTTATGGTTAATGATGTGATCATGCTCAGGAGCTTTAAAGTTTTTATTCAGTACAAAACTCATCAGAAGACAGCATGACTACTGCTGAGACAGTGGACCTTTTAACATATAAAACATTTTTCTTAAAAGAACTTAATGTAAAGCAGATCAGACCTCACAGATGTCAGGTACAAGCAATCTGACTTTGTTTTGTAACTTCTAATTCAATCTAACCTACTCTGCCTCCTACTTGTCCACACAAATGAATGAGCATTCATTTCTAAAAATGCACTGTTCCTTATTACATATATAGTGCTTCCATTTAGTAGTGTAAGATGTAGACATTAAACATAGTAATTAAATAAGTACTGTCATTAAATTGATTCTATGTTAACTAGGTAAGCTTTAACCTGTTAGCTGGTGTAGGCTTACAGTCAGTATTTCAATAACTAATAACAAAAAACTAACGTAATAACTTTGTCTATATTTTTTATAGAAGTTAATTAATGATTTGCATTTGTACTTACCAAATAAAATGTTTTAAACTGAGCCACAGAGTAATAAACTTTGCTTTTGAAGGGTTAACATTGTTAACATTTGCTTTATGATATTTTCATAAGTCAATGTCTTCTCTGACTCAGATGCCTTTCTTACATGCTGTTATATTAAATCAGCAGAAAACAAAAATATTATACGCATATCAGACACACACATTGCTTTATTCATTGAATCATTCGGTCATATTAAACAACTGCTAATTATAGAGCGCTTCCCACTTATATAGGCTAGATAGATAGATACTGTAGATACATTGGGTTATCCTGTTATGCTGTTAAATAAATCCTAAAGATTATTCAGAACATCTCAAAGGGTTAGGGTTAGGGTTATTGCTGATGATGCTAAATACTTTGTGTAATATCTTTCTCTGAGAGGCTTACAGTAGTGAATCAGCATTCATTTCCAACCCCTTACTCACTACAGCTGTACGGCAGAACATCTGCCACCACTTTTCTGTAGTCTACTCTGACCCTTTACAGTGCCTCAGAATTGCCCAGTCCAGTTTACTATCCAGATGGACACCCAGCTGTCCAGATGTACAACCAAAGATAGCTAATTTATGACCAGCACATGCTGCATGGGTGTTATGGAGGCATGTAGACTGTCTCAGAGTATAACTCATACCGGTAGCACATCTTGCAATTCATGCAAAGTGGATCAGACCTCACAGATGTCAACTAAACTGTAAATAAATTAATACATTCAATACAATAAATTCTACAGACCACCTCAGGACCCATTTATTTGATGGACATTATGTATGTGTACAAGAATATTTTATACAATAAAATGTTTATACAGTAGTCCATTGTAGTCTACTAATTTGATTGGATAAGTGGCATTCCAAGAGTCTGATCTTTATTATAACAGTACTGTTACATGGCACTGTTTGCATCACTCTGCTCATCTACATAAAATCCCAATTTTAGCAATTGTTAATTACACTGAAACCATTGCTATACATATTACTCTTACTACAGCTATTCAGTCAGTCCGTGCTTCGCATGGTAACATGCATCAGTCTATCCTGTTATGAAATTGTTTCCTTAAAAATAAAACCAAATAATTGGCCACCTTTGCACCATGGTACACCCTTGAAATGCTCATATGTGAAAATCCAAACTTTGCTGAAATGCTTTGACCCATCTCACAAGCTCCAACTATTAAACCATGTTGAAAATCACAAAGTAGCTCTAGAAACTTCCATAGGTGTCTATTGCTTTATATACGCACCGGTGGATGCAAATCATGATGTGCATAGGCACCTTTGCAATCTATTATGCCAGTTTTGATGGTACATCAGTGTATATGCCTCAGTGTTAATGAACAATCAAATCATGCTGATATGTACTGTACAAGAACTCAGTAATAAATATAATAACTTCCATAATGGCCAGTTGTGATTTCCTCTACTGCACATGGACTTTGTCAACAATAAACCAAATCATCACATAAATTACTGTTCTTCCAAATTAGCCCATGAATCCTGAATGAAAATGCACTAAATAGTACTAAAATACAGACATAAAAACAAAAAAATTACAACGATGCAATTCTGTAAAACTTGTGAATTTATGAATGTACCAATATGTGGCCCTGGAGTCTTTCTCTGTTCACGTGTGTGAGATGGATCTCTCAGTCTGAGATCTTTGATGACTGCGGTGCCTCCAGCCAATTGCTGTCTGCCGAACAGAGAAGATCCCGGCGCAAGCTGAGAAACTATTGATTCAACTCACAGTCTGCTACACCACAGCACCACATGCCTATTAGATTTCTTCTGTTATGTGCTGATGTTTTGACTTTTTCATCGTCCAACTTATTATCAACACCCAGACGCAGACTATTGAACTGGTCTGCAAAGATGTACAAATGGCTTAAAAGTGAAATGTGACAGAAAATGAATAGGAATTGTGTCTTATTCTGGTTATTGTTGCCATACGCTGTGAAAAAGTCATTAATAAATAAATATGTACATTTACAGTATCTCAGAGTTACTAAATTTCAGCTGTAACTTTTATTTACGTTTGGCATGAAGTGGACAGAAGCGAGTAAGCTAGCTGTTTCCGTCCATCGTGAACTAGCCAACCAGTGCCTGCGACTGTGACTTAGTGCCACTAATGTGCTTTTTTTGCTTAGTTAGCTGGATTTAAGTAGTACAATACTTGAATCCAATTACTGAGCCCTGTGAACTAACTTGGTTAGTAGATAGTTTAATCACTAGAGTGATCCAGCAAGAACTCTGTCAGGATGTTCTAGGGACAGTTAGTTGTATTTAATATAAATAGTATAATTTTTTTACTGATTTTTTAGCATAAAGAATATCAAGTATGCAGAATACTGCACTGTAAAGTGTGTGTAGATTATATGTTTAAACTAGTAGACTGCAAGGTAGCTAACTAAAGGCAACAATATCTTTTTCATAGCATTACACCTGGGTTATACAGTACTTCTTGTTTCCTGTTTTCATGATATTAAAGTCCATGATGGGGAGCTCAATGGTTAAGGTGTTGGGTTATGGATTTGAAGGTCAGGGGTTCAAATCCCACCACCACCAAGCTGCCACTGTTGGGCCCTTGA
Organism: Leptodoras praelongus; assembly: GCA_028564905.1. NCBI lineage: Eukaryota > Metazoa > Chordata > Actinopteri > Siluriformes > Doradidae > Leptodoras > Leptodoras praelongus. Next base: position 15,374,986 of record JAOTRJ010000002.1, on the reverse strand, counting down.
GGGGCCCTTAACCCTCAACTGTATAAATTAGATAAATGTAAGTCACTCTGGATAAGGGTGTCTGCCAATTACCATAAATGTGAATGATGATTTGTTAGATAATGCAAGACTGGAGGAGAGATGAGGGTCTGTTTCTGCTTTGGTACCCTGCAATTGCAGTGTACAACATTATATGAAACCTTGTTTTTAATTCATTCATCCTCAAAGTCAGGGTCAATCCAGAGGCACAGTGTGGACAGACACTAGTCAGCACAAGGTGGGAGAATTCACCCAGATGGGATACCAGGCCATCGCAGAATACCGCTCAGACACATTCATTCATATTCAGCGGAAATTTAACATAACCAGTTCATGTTTTTAACCAGTGGGAGGAAACAAGAAAAACCAGAGGAAAATCTGACCTCCACTGGGTTTGTGTTTGGAATTGTTTAGAATTATGAACAAATATTGTACCATGTTTAGTACAATCAACAAACTTGAATTTGTACTAGGAATACAAATCTAAACAGTATATTTGGTTTGTTTTATCATTTGCATGTGTAAGCAAATGTTGGCAGAGCCAGACAATTCTATACGCTTAACACGCAAGTTGCATAGGGCCACATAAACTACACAAGGACCCCACCTTCCCCTCATGCCAAAGTGGGAGTCAGTGTTTATAGCTTACATGAGAGGATGAATTAGATCAGGGGTGTCCGACCTTATCCACAAAGGTGGTCCGAGTGCAGGTTTTCTTTCCAACCAAGCAGAAAACACACACTACTGAAAGCCAAGATCCATTGATTAGATCCATTGATTAAAACCAAGTGGACTGAGGTGTGGCTTCTGCTTGGTTGGAAAGAAAACCTGCACCCACACTGGCCCTTCGTGGATAAGACTGGACACCACTGAAGCAGATCATGGTCATGAAAAGAGAAGAAATAAAATCAGCATGAGAGTGAATTGTGGGAACAGCAATCAGGTAAACTTCTCTCCAAGTTTAATGTAGCAAACAGTAATAATGTTAAGTCGGTGTGCTAGCTTGCTGGGCAATTGTAGGCTTATGTATACATTGTATAGCCATTATAATGTATTTTATTATTTTCTACTTTTACATTGTATATTTTCTACAATTTCTTATTTATGTTCATTTTAATATCTACTTACCTTGTGATTCTATAAAAAATGTTTTATTCAGTAAGCATTGTTTGTTTAGTCCTCATTCCGTTCTATATAGGTCTACTTAGTCGTAGACTGACAGATGGAGCAACCTGTTTTAAAAGAGGAGGATTGTAATGGGAGCACTGTGTGACTATGGCAATGACAAATGGTTTACATAGCTCGTGGGTCAGGTAGCAGGGCCCCTTAGCAGAATTTTTCTGAGGGCCCCTGGGAGGTCAGGATCAGCTCTGCTTGTTGGGCTCAGCTGTGTACTGGTAACAGATATGAAAGTGTGACAGGATTGCTATTTCCAATCCTAGTCTTACCTGCATGGAGGAAAGCCACAAATCTACCAGGATCTTTGACCATTGGGATCCACTTAAAGCACACAATGTAAGATACTGGAGATCATATTACTGTCAGTTTGTCTTCTTTGGGAGGTCTTGCAGTTACTACACACTACCAGATTACCCAATTTTGTTAACAGTTAAGAACTTGGTGATAAATTACTTTTAATATTTATTTGGTTGTATTGATTTGGATGTTTCATGGTGTGTGTTACATATTTACTGTATTTTGTTCTCCTAAATAATCCTGCTTCTCCTTGAGCCTGTATAGTTTCTTGATTTTAATGAGTTAGTCCTGTTCCCGCGAAGGAAACACAATGTCACTAAGCTGATTATGTCGTAAACCTCCAAATTCCATCTTTCCTCCTGCTTTCTATGTTGTTTCTTGCCACACATATAAACTCTTTCTAACTTATAACAGTTCCTTGTGCAGAATATGTTTTTACTTTTTTTTTTTTACTTTCTTGTATCTAAACAAGGATGCATAAAATGCACAAATAGAAAATATGAAAAAGTATAAATAAATAATTCTCTAATTTTGCAGTAGAACAGGCTTTCTGTCTCAGGCAATTGCTCCTGTTAAAGACCAGAAAATACAGAATATCCTATTATAAACTCTCATTATGCCACTGAGCAGCTACCTAATGATTATTTATAATCTTGTTTTTTGTTTGCATTAATGCAAAACGATTGCAACGTGATATCCTGCTGTTTGCTGAAAAGAAATTGAAAACCAATGATGGTGAAGGCCATAAAGATCTGCAATTAAATATTTCACAGTAACACCATGTCATCTGAGGTTATGCTGGAGAAAGATGGCCCGGAAAGATACTTTCTTGTGTATTTGCTGCATTGTGTCCTACACCAGTGTGAAGCCAGATACAAGGTGCTCTACATCCTGTTCCAGCTGCTGCCTTACCTCAGCTCCTGCTCTCCCATCAGCTTGCAGTGTAGGTGTTCTGCACACAGAAGCTCCTTATCCTCCATAAAGCTGCTCTGGCGCTTCTAGTTTTAAATGCAGGTATAGTCGTGGTGTAACTCAGTGCTGCTTTCTGTATCTGTATTGGGTGGGTGTGGTCCAGGTGAATCCTTACCTTTCCAGCGACATCACTCATGTTCATATCTGATCTACAAACCTGACACCATGTTGACCTTTCTGCCAAATGTTTCATTTATTATGACTGACGAAGCTAGGGAACTGCTTTGTAAAACAACAACTTTCTGCTTATAACTGACAAAAATAACCAACTTATGGCAATGGTATAGAGGGGTTCCAAGAGAAAGCCAATTTCCACTCCTGTAAAAGTCATTCAACAAACAGGGGGAAAAGAAGAACTAAAAACAGTAGGGGAAAGATTTTGTCACATACAAAGACACATTTCACACTTATGGTAAATACTCAAAAACAGTCTTACTTGCTGGAAGAAAGCTATTACCTCTCCCAAAACTACCCGAACCTGCCAACCCACTCTCAGGTCCGGTGGCGGCCACAATATTTTTTAGCAGACTTACTGTCATTTTTGGTTTTGTTTCCAGAAAAAGCACAACATTTCCCTGGACAGGCTAACAAGAATCTACTACGAAGCTGGACTGCAATGCTGCTACAAGTCAAAGTCAGATTATTTAAGTAGCATGTCATTATAATGATTTCCTGCAGAGATTGTCTTTAATAATGATAGAGAACGTTTGATGATTAAAGAATGGCAAAAGAAAAAGTGCATATTTATTATGTATTAATTAAAATAATGACTTATTCTTTGGAGACCCAGCAGAGACATCTTGCCATGTTCACACTGCATTGTCTGGGTGAACTCTGAATTTCTTCTTTCTTTTGTGAAATACAGGCAAGTTTGTATAGAAATATGGTAGAAATGTGGTTTTATCATGGAAGTAAGTGAGGCAGACTTTAGATCAGGTTATTGGAGCAAGCCGCTGACTAAAACAGTGTGCCTCCTGTGTATTATCTTAATTTGTATCTGTTTAGAATACATTATCTGTTAATTGCAAATAACATTCATATTTGGTTACATCCCTACCCTACACAGAGGAAGCACACCACAGCATACAGAACAATGGCAGCAAACAGCACGAAAAATGAAGAGCGGCGCTTTTCTGCCATTGATGAAAGCCACAGACACATCCTTACACTCAATCCACAGTCAGTGAACACACAGACATGCATGGAAGATCAAGGCCAGGGGAAATCCACTGCTCAAGCTTGTTTCTGGAACACTGCCACAGACAACAGTGGACAAATTTGACAAAAAAGAAGAAATAACGACTCCTATTTGTGTCTGATTATGTATTCGGTTAAAACAGATTTGTATTTGTATTCAGTTACATCCCTTATGCAATTGTTTTAGCTATTCTTGATGCTTACTCGTCGGATTTGTTTCAACAATATATTGGTAATCAAGTCAGGCATTATTTACATCATGAGCATTTTACACAGTGGTTAAAATATTCTATTCAAGCATTTAGAGAGTGCATTTTAATGCTGGCGTTTATTTTCTCAAAAGTAACTGGCAGCACTATAAGCACTCCTAGAAGACAGTTAGGACAGTTGATTCTTTTTTCCTGACATATCTTCAGTCTTCATCTTACTAAATATCAGGTTCCAAACAAGTAAAAACTCTTTCAAATAAGCTTTCAGCACAAAAGGACAGGTGTATGTTGACCTGCACGAGTCTGATATAATACACTGCATTTGACTAGAGGTCGTGATTTATAATGCGCAAATTCTAACCAGCAAAAAGCAAAGAAAATGGCTCCTCAATTCAGAAATCAGAAATCCTGATCTGGAACTCAGGGCGCGTACCTCGACTCCGAGTGTCTCAAGGGACATGAAATCAACCTGGCTGTGTGCACAGCATCAGCAGTAAGCAAAGTAGCACTTCTTAGCTTTAATTGTGTGAGTTATGCTATGCTGAATATACACAGGTATTTTCTTTAGATCAGTCTTACACATTAGCATATTAAATCTATAACACAGACTATACAGATTGCTGCTTTGAGGAGAATAACTGGCTGCATCCCTCCTACCAGTGAGGTGGCTAGGCTGTTACTATCAAAAGGCAAAACTAGAAGAGTCCATGTTTTTTTTCTCCCACACTGTGGGAGTGACTGAGGTTGAAAATGATCTCATTCCAAGCTCCGACTTCCTGCTTCCAAGGTAAGTCAACTGCATCAATAGCCACAGTCAGGGCCACAGTAACAAAGAGCACATCATCTGGTTGCCTCAGTAGGTTACAATCGATCTTTTGATAAAACAATAATATACTAAATTGAGTCCTATGAAAACTTTAAAAATAATTAGAGACATGTTCAACTTTTAGTTACAAAAGCAACATGCACCGCTATTCCATAGTCCCTTCTACTCCTAGCTTAAACCTTTATGTTTCTTGACCTGTCATCTAAATTAAAACATGCTACATACATGTGCATAAACCAAAAGTCAGAATAAATAATTACATTTACGGCATTTATCCAGAGTAACTTACATTTATCTCATTTATACAACTGAGCAGTTGAGGGTTAAGGGCCTTACTCAAGGGCCCAGCAGTGGCAGCTTGGTGGTGCTGGGGCTTGAACCCCCAACCTTTATTCAGTAACCCAACACCTTAACCACTGAGCCACCCCTCAATGTTCTACATGGTGCTGTAATACTTTCCAAGAGAGTCTTCAGTGAGGCTTAACTTCACTATAACTGTACAGTGTCCCCAAGTTTAAATTCAGAATATCACATATTGCATGCGTCGCTCATCTAATATATTCATTTTCCCGAAGGGTGCCAATACTTCTGGCACTGACTGTATAATGCATTTTAAAAGAAAGGACCTCAGCTATACATGGCTAAAAACTGAAGTTTGAACAGGAAAATTGTGACCGTCCTTGTTGGAAAATTCAGAATCTAAATACACGTCATCATTTAGTCCACTTCGTGCGTCTAATAGTAGTTATAGCTTGTAATAGCGGCTCACGGCTACTTGAGCGTTCTCTCAGGATTTAATAGCACACAGATGACGTCCTGGCTTGAAGGAACAGCTTATTCTGTATGACATTTCTCATGAATCACAGCCAACATGCAGCCAAAGCTTGGTGAGGTGGAGCTCAGGTGCAGCTTCCTTTCTGATATAAGTTTAATATAAAGGACAGACAATATAATGAGACACTAATAGCATATTGGCTTCCAGAAGGTTTTCCGGTTATATCAGGTTGTGCATGAATCCAAACAACACCTTTCTCTCAGGGTATAATGGCAACATTTGCCCATCTCTCTCCAGGCTGATTCGTATGCAGTTCAGTTCAGTTTTATATCTATATATAATGCATTCGCATTCTCCCAAAGCAGCTTTAAAGAAATCTGAAAAAAAAAATATATATATATATATATATATATATATATGGCGGCATGGTGACGGGCGGCACGGTGGTGCAGTGGATAGCGCTGTCGCCTCACAACAAGAAGGACCTGGGTTCGATCCCCGGGTGGGGCGACCTGGGAAATTTTTGTGTGGAGTTTGCATGTTCTCCCCGTGTTTGCGTGGGTTTCCTCCGGGTACTCCGGTTTCCTCCCACAGTCCAA
>JAOTRJ010000002.1:15346431-15365332 GCA_028564905.1 Leptodoras praelongus | reverse complement strand
TGTCTCCAGTTACACCAAGGATTGAAAAATTGCAGTGCAGTGAAATTGTGAAGACAGTCACATTCATCTCACTGAGCTAGGGCATTTTTTATTTTATTTTTATTTTATTTTTCGGCGGGGGGAAAAAAGGGGGGCTCCCACATTTAAAAAGTTTGAGAACCGCTGCTGTACTGTAGACTGTATTGTTTTTGCGAAGGGTCGCAGGTGCCGGGATTATTAGTTACGGATCTGGCAACCTATCCCAGGACGCCATTGGTTCTCCAGCAGCGCGCTGTAAACGGTGCCATGTTTGCATGGTTTCTTTGCTGAGCAGCAGAGCGTGATATTACACTCCCAAGTTTGTTCAGCTTGTTCTTATTTTTTCCTTCATTTCCCAGCGACGTGTGCGAGAACTAAACCGCCAAAATGCCGCGCATTATGATTAAAGGTGGCGTTTGGCGCAACACTGAGGTAAAGTGATAAACACAAAGCTGGCTAAGTACAAAATTGCTAACTAGCCCGGCTAACACTAACCGGAAAGAGTCAACTGCGAAAGACAGGCTTAAGGGTGTTTAAATAAACGTGTATTAAATAGCACGCGTGGAAGGTTAGTGAGCGCCTTCTGTAGTGAAATACACAGTTAGAGACTTGACAAGTCATGCCGTCATGCCCGTTGGGTTTATTATTAGCCTGCTAAGCTAGCTAACAGGCTAACCATACCTGGAGCTTTACTGCATCTAGACTAGAGTTAACGCCAGGGAAACGTGTAGTAAACATCCTGTTTACTGCTTGATCGTTGACTTTTCACCTGCAGGACCACTTACAGTGTGTTAAACGTTAAACTGCCTGAATGCATGTAACGTGGGGATTAGTAGCTTTATTCCAGCTAGTTCCTGATTGTGATGTCCACTGTGTAACACTTAAATACTTCAGATCCTCAGGCTGGGCTTCATGAACACACACACACACACACACACACACACGTGTCCCAGACTTTACTTTAATTAAGATCCATGGATCTGTGAATCCACAGCTACCAGGATAGATAGATAGATGGATAGATAGATAGATGGATAGATACATGGATAGACAGATAGGTAGATAGATAGATAGATACATAAATACATGGATGGATAGATAGATAGATAGATACATGGATACATAGATAGATACATGGATAGATAGATAGATAGATACATGGATAGATAGATACGTGCATGGATAGATAGATACATGGGTAGACAGATAGGTAGATAGATAGATACATAGATAGATAGATACATGGATAGACAGATAGATACATGGATAGATAGATAGGTAGATACATGGATACATAGATAGATACATGGATGGATAGATAGATGGATAGATACGTACATGGATAGATAGATACATGGATAGATAAATTCATAGGAAAGATAGGAAATTCAAGTGCAAATGCATAAAAGGGTCATGTACCCAGTTTTCTAGTATGAATGCTTGCACATTATTCTGCTTTTAACACACACATTTTTTAATGCACCTCTTATCCATTAACAATGTTTTGCAGTAGAACTGTTGTGTTATAAACCATCCCTTTGTGTATTGTGTCTCTGCAGGATGAGATCCTTAAAGCAGCTGTAATGAAATATGGCAAGAATCAGTGGTCTCGTATTGCCTCTCTGCTGCACCGCAAGTCAGCCAAACAGTGTAAAGCTAGATGGTGAGTCCGGTGTTTTATTCTTTCCTTATCAGTGCCGGGGTTCACACATGCTGCTTTGTTTTTTTTTTAATGGTACAACCCATGGGTTCAGGTTCACTTTTAACCGGAGGAAAAAAATAATCTCCTTCAGTTACAGAATTACGTTCATGGTGACACATTAGTCTCGTGTGTACAGTAAGATTTAGGTTGTTGGTTAGAAGCTTTCTCCCAGCGTTTTCATAGAACACATTTCTGTTTAGTTTGTCTTTGGGTCCATGTGCACTTTATTTATAGCCGCACTTGCTTTTGCTTTCTTGGTGTTCGGATTAAACCCATTCACTTTGCGCAGACCAATAACTGTAACAGCATATACCTAACAGAATTCATATACCTTTTATAATGATAACTGTTGTGAGTTGTACTGTATCAGAGTAAAACATCCCAGTGGCTTTGCAGTACTAGGTCTGTATCAGTGTTCTTGCACGTGTTGCCTCACAGAATGACTCTGCTTTTGTTAACTTCAACTAGGTATGAATGGCTGGATCCCAGCATTAAGAAAACAGAATGGTCCCGTGAAGAAGAGGAGAAGCTCCTTCATTTGGCCAAGCTGATGCCCACCCAGTGGAGAACGATAGCTCCCATCATCGGCAGAACCGCAGCACAGTGCCTTGAGCACTATGAATATCTTCTGTAAGCGTGCTTCCTCATTCTGCTTGTGTGTTATTTATATGTTTGACTAAATCGTTTTTTTTTTAATGATGCTGTTGATTTCTGACCCCAGAGACAAAGCTGCCCAAAGAGACAATGAAGAAGACACAGCCGATGATCCACGCAAGCTCAAGCCAGGAGAGATTGACCCAAACCCTGAAACCAAGCCGGCCAGGCCGGACCCCGTGGACATGGACGAAGGTTTTCATACAGACTTCTGAAAATGTTCATTCTTCGCCTGACCTTGAATGCAGCACCATTTAGCAATTTGATATCAGATAATCAAATGCTTGTATTTCCTGTGCAGATGAGTTGGAGATGCTGTCTGAGGCCAGGGCTCGTTTAGCAAACACACAAGGGAAAAAGGCCAAGCGGAAAGCCAGGGAGAAGCAGCTAGAGGAGGCGAGGTAATTAATGATGGATGTGTATATGTATATGTACTGATTGCACAAGGAGTTATTGGAAGGCTGTAAAAATGCAACGCACAATAGTGTGTTATTAACTGTAGTGTATTATTTTTGTTCTGTAGTTACTTGGTGGATTTTACCCCTAGTGACTAACATTTTAGCTGAGCAGCTGCTGGTTGTTTGTTGAGCACAAATCCTCTGTCCCCTTCAGGCGCTTGGCGGCCCTGCAGAAGCGCAGAGAGCTGCGTGCTGCAGGCATAGATATTCAGAAGAAGCGGAAGAAAAAGCGAGGTGTAGACTACAATGCAGAGATACCCTTTGAAAAGAAGCCTGCTCCAGGTTTTTACGACACTTCTATGGAGCAGTATGATCCACTTGAGCCTGACTTCAAAAGGCTTCGCCAGCAGCATCTTGATGGAGAGTTAAGAAAGTAAGTCACTGAGAGGTTGCAGTCCTATGTTTACAGATCATACAGCGCAATATGATATAATGTCGATATAATTGTCACAATAGACTCATTAGAGATATGGCAGGTATTGTGATATCTTTTTATGCAATTTTTAAATGTTTTCCTTTTTTTTAAATAAAGAAACGTACTACTAGAAACAGCTCATGTGTTTTTGTATATTTAAATTTGCCAAATCTTACAATTTTGTTACATTACAGATTGTGCTTTTAGACACATAAAATATAATTGAACTTGTTTTGTTTTTATAATAGTTTTTAGGTAGGTACATTGAAAAATTAATTGACAGGTTGATTCAATACTGGATTGATTGACACACCTAACAATAGGGACTTCTTTCAGAACATTTATATTGAAGTTGGTCCCACATAAGTCTTTATCTTCAGTTCAATTTGCACCACTATATTCAAATGTTGTTTTTATTTGACTGCTATAGTGAGCAAGAAGAGCGCGAGCGTAAAAAGGATAAACAGAAGATCAAGAAGAAGAAAGAGTCTGACCTCCCTTCAGCCATTTTGCAGACTAGCGGGGTGTCAGAGTTCACAAAAAAAAGGAGCAAGCTAGTGCTGCCTGCACCACAGGTAAACAGTCATCTGTTCTTCTGTAGAAGATGATGTTTTGTACATATTCATGGTTTTACAGATTTATATAAGTATGTTTTCAGATTTCAGATGCTGAACTGGAGGAGGTGGTGAAACTTGGCCAGGCCAGTGAAATCGCTCGGCAGACAGCTGAAGAGTCTGGAATCACAAACTCTGCTTCCAGCGCTCTACTTTCTGAGTACAATGTCACCAATAACAGCATGGCCCTGCGCACTCCCCAGACTCCTGCAGCACAGGACAAGATTCTGCAGGTATCACAGTGTTTATTTTTTTAATCTGTCAAGCCAGACTTTGCTATGTTAAAACCTTTTTGATCATAATTTCGATTAATAATTTCGATTTGATCAAAATGCTCTCTAGCTGATGTAATATGGTGTTTTGCTTTTATTCTCACTTCAGGAAGCCCAGAACCTGATGGCACTTACTAATGTTGACACCCCGCTGAAGGGTGGTCTAAACACACCTTTGCATGAGAGTGATTTCTCTGGGGTAACCCCACAGAGGCAGGTGGTCCAGACCCCCAACACAATGCTCTCTACACCTTTCAGGTACTCTCCATAGTGAATATTTTAATAATGTGTAATGATGAGTGCAAAATATATCAAACTAATGCAATTCTTAAAAACATGACTTTGATATATTAAACGTTTTTGGCAGAACCCCAAGTCACGGTGCAGAGGGTTTGACCCCTCACAGTGGCATGACCCCAAAGCCTTCGATCGGAGTGACCCCAGGTCGGACACCCTTGCGGGACAAACTCAACATCAATGCTGAGGATAGTGTGGTGGATTACACAGATCCAGCTTATGCCAAACACTTGGTGTGTAGAAAAAGCCACACGAGAAGAATCCTCTTTTTCTTGAGTGCCTCCCTGCAGTGTGTTAATATGCGATTCATATTTTCCAGCAACGGGAGTCTCGCGAGCAGCTGAAGTTGGGACTGATGTCTCTTCCACTGCCCAAGAATGACTTTGAGATCGTGCTGCCTGAGAACGCTGAGAAGGAGATGGAAGAGCCAGAGGTGGACGAGAGCTTTGTGGAGGATGCAGCTGATATTGAGCTCCGTAAACATGTCAGTGATTTCACTTCCTCTGTTCCTAATCATGTCTTATTTCATTGCTGAATTCAACTAAAAAAATGAATACTTAAATATGAGAATATCTGTATTATGCTTTAAATCAATGAACTTAGATACCTGATACTGGGGTCACTTTGCCTGGAATGTTTAGGAAAAGCTGCTTTCAAAGAACATACACAAGTGTCGTGATAATTAGTATTTAAACATTAAGATTTGGGATCATCTCATCAACTGGTGGCTGGCTTTCTCTGACCATTCTCCAGCATGTTTTTTTAAATTATGTTAAAATTATGTTGAATTTTATAATAAAAAAAAAAACAATTAAGCATGGAATATTGTTCTATAATATGTAAGTGACCTCAAGGCCACAGAACAAAAAACATACTCATTGGCTCCTCTCTGGTCTCTAGATGAACAAGTTTAGTATAAAGAATATTGAGCTTTTTAAACAATTTTTAATTGTGTGAACGGTTATAATGGAGATTAATTTGTAAACTCGAATATATAAGTACGTAAAGACAGAAATACTTTTTACATATTTTTTTATTTATATCTTGGTTTTGTTATATTTGTTACGTGTCTATATCAAATGGTGTGCACTCTGTGGTGTACAACACAGGATGGATAAAGAGTATACTCTTGCACTAGAGTATATATTCTGTGCTCATGTCAAGCAGTATAGTAGTCTTTTAATGATCGCTGTTATTACATGGTGTTCTTGCAGGCAGCCAGAGAAGCTGAACGGGAGAAAGAGCTGAGGCAGAGACATACAGCAGTGCAGAGGAGTTTACCCAGGCCCTCAGAGGTATGCTCTGTCTTCTATGATTGATAACAAACCCTGGTCCAAATCCTCATCATGCTTCAAGGGTTTAACAAACAAATTCTAAATCTGACCTTTTCTGTTGTAGCTCAGTTATCTTAAAAGTACACTGATGAGTCGGTCAAGTGTGTGCCGTAGTAGTGTGTGCTGTAATCGTATGTTTCTGTGGTCAGGTAAATGAAACCATTCTGAGGCCTCAGAATGTGGAGCCTCCTCTCACAGAGCTGCAGCTGGCAGAGGAGCTCATAAAGAAAGAGATGATCACCATAATCCACTATGACAGTCTGCACCACCCATACACAGAAGTCCTGGCTAAGAAAGGTAAAGGAGCAGGTTCAGGTTCTACCAACTCTGAGCATGTTGCCTACCTGGAGAAATCACCCTATGACAAAATGGCAGAGGAGGACCTCAAAAAGGTCAGCTTTATGTCTTTTAACTATTTTTAAAAACGTATGTAAAAGCAACAATTATTTGATGCATTCTGTTCATTATTTAAATTAATATATGAATTAATGGCACACTGTATGATTGTCAGGCTAAAGAGCTGCTGCGGCAGGAGATGGAGGTGGTGAAACATGGCATGGGTCATGGTGAACTTTCCATTGACGCCTATAACCAAGTTTGGGAGGAATGTTACAGCCAGGTGCTCTACCTGCCTGGACAGAGCCGATACACCAGAGCCAATCTGGCCAGCAAAAAGGACAGGATTGAATCACTGGAAAAGAAACTGGAGGTATAACAAAATCTGCAGTTCCTGCAAATTACAGCAGGTGGCACTGGCTACTTTTATTCCTTATTTTGTTGTCCCTGTTAAGAATCAAAGTGACAAAATGTTTCATTTTTTTTTCCACCCTTTTGTTTGTAGAAAGGTGTTTATTAATTAAGCAAATCATTCCAGGGTTCCAGACTAACTTCCCCAGCAGGTGATTCAGTCTCTTATGTGAGGAATTATTCATATTATTCTTATTCTTAATAATAATAATAATAATAATAATAATAATATTTAGCCAATTATTAGCCCTAGGTTAAACCAGAAAGGTTTGCCATGATAATTAATTTAGCATTCATTTATTCATGCTAAGACCTTGTTAATAATTGAATATACCTAACCTAAATTAATATATAAACTTGATTTTATATACAACATTTATTTAATATTTAATTTTTAATATGTTAAGCTGTTGCAACTGTAATTTATCTCCATTCCTCACATTACCATGCAACTATCTGATCTGCTTTTATTTACTTTTTCAAATCTCACCAGCCGTTTTGTATTTCCGCATTCTTAAGGAGTGACACTTGCTTTGGCCAGTCACCATTAGGAATGGTCTGACCAATAGGAATGTAGAACCATTTGTTGGGTGTCTGTGTCCTTGAATTTGTAGAACGTGGGTCCCATGTAGCAGCACTGCTACGTACATTAACATTGTGTGTAGGGCATCTGATTATTGAAATTTCACCCACTCCCAAAGAAAGGTCTCCAATGCGACCATTTTGGTCACAGCCTCGAGCCTTGCATTCTTTAAGTAATGCCATTAATTAACCTTTAGATCAGAACACAGTGTTAATATATCATGAGCTTATTTAAAATGCACTTACTGCTCACTTTTATATTTCTCATTACCACATCATTCAAGAGAAACACAGTGGTCCTCCAGTCAATGTATATGAATTTGAAGATAAAAATATAAATAGATAAAATAGTTTTGCTCCTGTGCTAACAGTGGTTTTAATGCAGTTAAATAGATAGTCAGTTGGATTCAGTTTTAAGGCTGGTATAGGTGCAAAGTTTCTGTTAATCAAGGCAACCCCTGTCTCACAAAGGGTGTATTTGTTTCATATTTCTTGGCTGAAACATGGGTGGAAACTTGGAGCCTATTCACACAGCAGCACACTCACGGGAGTGGGGGAAGGAGTAGAGAAGTACTGCTGCACTCCCTTCATTCAGAGAATCAACAAGATTTATGTAAACAGCAGCTGCATTCTGCGTTTATTAACAGGCCTCAGAAGTGGCTTGGAATAGTGGAGTTCTTGAGGGTTCAGGGTGATATCTGTAGCATGGTCCATAAACAGCAGCACACTTTCACCTTACCTACTGACTTAACCACACAGTAAGCCTGGGCCATGTGCAGACTGGATGTTATCATCGGTCTTGGGTCGCAAGTGGACAACTGAGGCAGTTAGACTTACACAAGTGGTGTTTGCACGTGTCTCGCATATTCAGCAACCACGATGATCATAAGTTGTCAGTAGCAGACTTGCTAAATCTGCCAAAAGCAGCCTGATATTACTTTAAAACCAGACATAGAATTACTAGCTAAATTGAATGATATACTGTCATGTGACTGTGTAGCCACTATTAATGTGCTTTTAATATTTGTGCAAATGAAAAGAGAGGGATCTAAATTAAAAAGTGAGCTGCGTTGCCTATCTTACAGTAGTCATTGTGTAGCAGGAGTGCGGGTGGGCTGTCAGAGTTTAAAGAAAAAAAGCTCAAAAACACGGCTCTAATTAGCTTTACCACAGTGCTCAGGGCTATAAACTCAAATACTGTCAATATCAAATAACAGTGTGGGTGTATTGTAGCTATACATTTTGTGTTTTCTAAAACATTTCCAGCAGACAGTATCAGGCTCCTGCCTGAAGCTTTATTTGCTTGCTTTATGATTATTTAGTGTGCTTTAATATAGCTATTCTATCCAACAGTATAAACATGTTTCCTTTAACACATTGCTTCCAATCACTGAATGAACACTACAGAACTTTAAACTTACTCCTTCAAAGCCTTATGTAATATTTAAAAGACCATCATTGCAAAATCAGTAATATTTAAAACAAAACGAAGCAGCATTAAAAACACCCATTTTTATAAATGGTTATTTTACAGAGGTGCTAACATTGCCTCATATTAGAGAGAATCATGTGGCAGAAGTGTACTGTATAAATGGGGTAGGGGTGGCTCAGTGGTTAAGGTGTTGGGTTACTGAATAGAAGGTTAGGGGTTCAAGTCCCAGCACCACCAAGCTACCACTGTTGGGCCCTTGAGCAAGGCCCTTAATCCTCAAATGCTCAGCTGTATAAATAATGAGATAAATGTAAATCACTCTGGATAAGGGTGTATGCTAAATGCCATAAATGTAAATGTAAATGCACAGCATGAAAATGCACCTGAAAAATCTGAAGGGATTGCGTGATGCAGTCATGTCCACATGGACCAGTGTCTCAAAGGAATGTTTCCAACATCATATGGGATCCATTCCATGAAGAATTGAGGCTGTTTTGAGAAATTGAAAGCTCTACCTAGTATTAATAATTTTTGCAAATAAAGTCCTCTGTGAATGTCTAAGATTATTATGAATGCTAATGTATCCAGATGTGGGCCTAACCAAAAAATCCAAAACACAGATGGTTACAAGACCGATGTGAATTGTAAAGTGCTGGGGTGTTGGCCCATTCATTTGTGTGTCAGCTGTTGTATTGAATCACTGAAAATGGAACATCTGCATATAAATATTAGATTAGATATCAAAGCCTAGCTGATAAATTATAGCTCATGTAGTACACCTTATATAAAAGTGGTTGTATATTATGGTTGCACTGTTTTAACAGTATGTAGGTATAGTGTTGGATGTATTCACATCAGATGCTACTGAATCCACAAATTCTATTATGCAAGTTTGACAATTGATTTGACTAAAGCATTGCTCTGCCTTTATTTGTGATTCAGGTCAATAGAGGGCACATGACAACCGAGGCTAAACGGGCAGCTAAGATGGAGAAGAAGATGAAGATCCTTTTGGGTGGGTACCAGTCTCGGGCCATGGGTCTGATCAAGCAGCTCAGTGATCTGTGGGATCAGGTGGAGCAGGCCCACATGGAGTTACACACCTTCAAAGAGCTGAAGAAGCAGGAGGACCTGGCTATACCACGCAGACAGGAGGTAACTCGGATTAGCTGGCTATAGTAGAACATGGTTTTCATAACTTGAGAACTTGAAATGAATTAGAATGTAGCCGTTTCAACTTCTGGTACTGTGTTTATAAGCCTGTTGGACATAAACACTGTGTTTGCATGTTGTCAGGCTCTGAGAGAAGATGTGCAAAGGCAACAGGACAGAGAGAAGGAGCTCCAGCAGAGGTTTGCTGATCTTCTGCTTGAGAAGGAAACATTGCTTACAGAGAAGTTCTAAGTGTGATGCGGGACTCTAAATCTCCACCATGGCTGTGTAATCTATAAACAAAATACAGTTAAAGCTTTGGAGTGTTTTTACATCTTCAGCAGGGATAATGTACCATGTTAATGTTTGCTACTGTGCTTTCAGTTTCAGCAGCAGTCATGTGGTCCACATGTGGTTGCAGTTTAGCTTTCAAGGACCACTCGTTCAACTTTTTTTTTTTTTTTTAATTGTGCAAATGTCTCATTTTGTAAATAAAATAACAGGCGTCTATCAGGATATTCTTTTTTCCAGAATCAGGATTCAGCATAAGGAGGTCTTACAGCTTTTCATTGTTCTGCCATTGTGCAGGGAATCACACTGTACTGTTATTTACACAATAAATCATTAGCTTCAAAATCCCTGTGTTACTAATTTGCCTGACAGTTGGCTTTTAGTGATCTTGTACCACTAGAATTTGTTCAAGAATTTTGTCTTTATACCCAGAAAAGTTTGCATGCAGTGGCAGTTGAAGCTGCATTACTGAATACACAGCAATCTATGCAAGTAAAACTGCATAACTATCTCCTTTGATCACAGATGGTAGCTGGCTATGAATGTCAAAACATTTCTTCAAATGCTTTCCTTCTCCAAGTTATTGCATGAGAGCCATCTGTGCTTAAATTTAAATACAATAGTTTATGTAAAACAGTGTGATGTGCAGTCCTCACCCAGACCTGCTTGACTGTATACCGCTTTAAACATGCTAAATCTAAATATTGGGTATCTTATCGCATTTCTTCAATTATTATAGTCTTATCCTAATCACGCTTTGATGTAACAACCAACACAGCACCGTGTCATAATGTAATGTAACTGTTTAAGCATAGTCCTTCACAGATATGAGAGCAGGGATTGAAGTTGCATAATTTCACACAAGACTCAAAGATATGGTTTATTCATCATTCTCCTTTATTCTTTTATGCCGTTATGCAGCATATGTTTTTATAATTAAGAGAATTGTACACAGTCCATGGCGTCAGCGTTGCACCTGTGCTCCATAACAAACCTGATCACACCCCCAATATAAAGAAAACATACTAAAAGGTTTTGCATTTCATTTAGGTATGCGTCACTCATGTCACATGTGCTTTGCATTTGACATTTGTCTACTGCAATCATTGTATTTAAATGTGACGTGCACCTCTTAGCATATTCTTGGGGGTTTTAAAGGTTTTAGGCTTCACCTGGTATAATAGAGTCTGGCAAGAAAATGGAAAATGTCTCGGAATATTATTAGAAATTACAGATTATTTTCAAATGTAGTTACACTGTGTCGGTGACCTTTTACTGCAGAAAAAAATAACAGCTCTTGCCTTTGAGCTTATTGAGAAGAGCGGATGTGGTTTCATAGCCTGTCAATGCTCTTCAGTGTTCCTTTTGTCAGGCTGCTGCAAGTTTATTCATGAACCTTTAATTATTTGGCCAATGTGTTGAATCGGATATGACAGGGTGAGTGGCATCACTTATCTTTGCACATGAGAGAAGGAAGTGATTATTTGTAAATCCATTACTGCATGACTGACTAATGCATAAGGCATGGATATGGGCCAGAGACAGGGCTCATGCTACAATGGGCCATTTGTCAGTCTTCATAGACTCAGAAGCGATTTACCGGAAATCTGATGAAATATAGTGAAGCTGACTTTCTCTCTAATGTCACTTTAATAGCAGGGATCAAGAATCACTACTGCTTGACTAGTGATTATCTAATAGTCATTTTTAAGTTGAATTGCGAATCGTGTTCAAAAACTAGTACGTGTCAAACTGACAGCCGAAGAAATGCATTTCTATAGTGTTTAAAGGTTTCTTTCACTAGATCCAAAGCAGTGGCTTCTCAAGTCTAAAGGGTTTATAACAGTGGAATTCTGCGTGGCTTTTACAGTCCGAGATTCGGAGAGTTGTATGATTAACACCAGGT
Source organism: Leptodoras praelongus (assembly GCA_028564905.1). NCBI lineage: Eukaryota > Metazoa > Chordata > Actinopteri > Siluriformes > Doradidae > Leptodoras > Leptodoras praelongus. Next base: position 15,353,458 of record JAOTRJ010000002.1, on the reverse strand, counting down.
GTTACTGGCTGTAGCGCAACACTATCCATTTTCACCAGAGTGCCATATCATATAGCATATCTGTTGGATCTAGGTGTAGTATAAACATGTTGTGCAACACAGAAGCCCAGGACATGTTTAGAGTGTTGTGCAAGTGCTGTGCATACTCAGTTTTTGTAGCGTAATTCGAGTCTATAAAAGACGCAATGCGGGTCTGGTTCTGCTCAGACTGGCTCTTGCCTTACATAGCGAATCTGTATCTGTCTCACACGCACACAAGAAATCGTTATATTAATTCATGCATGAGAGAGCTAAAATGATTCTAGATATAGCAATTGCATCTGGAGCCTGTTACTGTACTCTTTTGCCATGAGGTGAAACGATGGGTCATCATGGAGCCTAAAAGTCATTGGTAAAACATGAGGTTTGTCAGTATTAATTGGTAGTTTATGAAGCATCATCCTATTGTGAGCTTGGACAGAATAAATGACTCGCTGGACTGTAGAGGTGGATGAGCAAAGTGAAGCAAACTGTAGAATAGCTCTAATCATGGTGCAAAAGAAAACCCAAAGCCAAGTTACAGTAAAAACAAGACACTATGAAGTTTTTATGTTTCTACTGTTATATTCAATTTTTTTAAGAGAAAAAGGTCTGTTACAGAAAACGTATCTAGCAATAGGCGGAGCAAGTGAGCTTTTTACCGTGCAGTTGTGTCTTCTGACATCAGTTGCTCCACACTTTCATCTGCTTCCTCCACTCCCTCTGGTCTTCCACGGGATATGGGTAATTCCTTCTTCAATGCTCCATCAAGTTTGTTAATCTACTAGCAATCCTACGTATGTGAATGTGTCACTGCTTTAGGAACGGAATAGAGTGATTGTGAAAGCAGTGTGAGGCCATTTCCTGTGAGTTCAGTTGTCCAGAAGGAGGGGACATCACATCATTTTCTCTTTAGTGCTCAGTACCCGTGAGCTCGGTGCTCTCACCTCTCCATCAGGGAGGGCTACAAGATGATTGATAGTGGATATGCTGCCTCGTTCTTTGGGTCATTCTGTTCTGTCTGCCACATTCAGATCACTTTGATTCTGATTAACAAAGTCTTAATTAAGCCATTCTGAAATACAGCACAGTGGGTAGTCTTGCCATCTCACAGCTCCAGGGTCCCTAGATCGATCTTGAGTTCAAGCTCCTGTGGAGTTTCTTCTTGTGTTCGCACGGGTTTCCTCAAATTCTCCAGTTTCCTCCCAGTTCCCAAAGACATCTAGGTGGATTGGCCCCTTGATTTGAATGAGTGTGTGAATCTGTGTATGTAAGAATCCTTTTGGTTGATGGTGATATTGCTTATGGCATCGCATTGCCAGCTTCATCACTCTGCATAGGAAGAAAACAACCCAATGGCAGGATGTTGAGCATTACAATAACTTAATTACCAGCAAGTCTCCTCCAGCCATCCCATTTTGCCTTTCACACACTCTGTAAACAGGATGCAGACTTGTAGGACACAAGCACAAACATGTGTGATGGCAAAAAAGTGGCAAAGTACACCCACTGTGATGTGCTAATGAGAACGTCCTGCAGCCATGTAAATAACTATAAAACAGATTCTAAATCTACCGAAACAGCAAAGTGCAGGAATTCACTACTGTAACCTCTTTGCTGCTGTCTTTATGCCGAGGTTTCACCTTTTTTTCCCAGAGAAAGTCCTGGACTGTATTTTCGAAACCAAGTACATTGTTAGTCTAAACGAGGAAAGCAATGGAAGGAGAAGAGAGAAGAGAGAGAAAACACAACTTCAAAGGATATGAGCAGTCATCGAAAAACAAGAACAAAGCCTTTAGTGATGGGGTAATGGGCAGATTATGCATCCAGTTGCCAGCACAACAACACGCTATGTGTTATTCGGGCTGACACTGAATTTAGACATGTTTCCTTTTTGTGTTGGAGAAGAAATAACAGCAGAGAAGAATAGAACAAAAAACCAGCATGTCCTTTCGTTTGAAAAACTCCTGTTGTCTAGCCAAGTCTGGCTCCAAGCATTGGCCATGCTCTCCCTGGTGGAACTGACTATAAAGCAAAGGTCAGCATTGTTCTCTCAAATCAAATCCAAAATATTTCCAAGCATAATAATAATCTATACCCCTATGGTCTGTGGTTCAATTGTAAATCGGAGCTGTCTTCAGAAGCTAAATTTAAACAGATTTCACCCAGTGACAGTGAGAAGCCGTCAGACCAACCTTCTGTTTTGACTTTCACATCAAGGGCTTCTGCTGCCTTTCTTCTGGCCAACAGCGTAGATTGTGTTCTTTACAGCTCCACTCTTGACCTGTTTACATGAGTGTGACGGACTCGGCGGTGATTATAATGCAGAAGGGCAAAGGGAGGTCTCCAGTGTGTTAGCCTGTTATTATAGTCAGAATTGGAAACCCCCGAGGGAGAGGGGATTCGGTTACAAATCAAACACGAGTCTCGCTTTATATGCAGCTAAACTGCACTGGTTGGAAATCTTTTGTCAAATTCAGGCCCGTCTGTTGGAATTGAATCTGAGCATTGGTAATTACAAACGGAGTCATGGTGAATTATGCAAGATGTTTTTAATGATTTCAGTATTCAGTTCACCCAGCATGACCTCGCTGTGACTGAGCCGTGTAGATTTTTTTTTTTAACCCTCTTTCAAGAACAGAGAGATGCTTTTAATGTTACAGTATTAAAATACATGATAAGTGGAAAAACATCTTTTCTTTGAGAGAGTTCAGTGAAAGGTGCTGGGCTGAGGGGCTTAAAAAACAAAACCTTTTGCTTGTTTCATCTCATGAGATGACTTTCTATAAGTCCTCCTGATTTTTGTCTTGTTTTTGGCTACTTTTCTTCCTTCTACCTGCCCTTTGGGAATTAGTGATCTATATTATGTCACGGACAGGTTGAGCTTTTAAAAGGGACAATTTGTTCTCACGAGCTGTTCAGACAGCATGGCCCATGTTTGCTTTGGATGCCTATGAATAACCTTGGATACGGAAACGAGATTAAAAACGCAGGGTTGTAATTTACAGGGCAAGGGAGTAGATTTAAAGGCCTTCTTGCTGCTCCAGGGCCAACTTCCAAATTTATCTCAGCTGAACATTAGCAAAGCTTTTCTTGTGCTGCCATTCAGCGCCAAAAAAGAGATTTGCCTATCAGATCAAAAGTGACATAGACGTCAATACATGTGATTTCACTCAGGCTTTATGAGTAAGGTTAAACAGCAGTGTAATTTGGTTTTAGAAATGCCCATACAGGGCTGCCAGGTGCTAAAGACTTTAAGGAGTTTGGTGAATGAAACACTTACATTATGCCATTTAGAGCATATATTCGGAGAGATTTTTGCCTATCTAAGAATGTGAGATCCAAACGTAAAGTAAGTTGACTGAGGACACAATTTCATCTGTGGAAATGTAATATTCTTAGGAATGTCTGTTTGTCTGGACCAGCAAACTTTAGAATGATAAAGTCACATTATTACATTAAAAGTACAATTTATGTAAAGTTGCTGCTGGACATGAACATTGTGCACAAAACATTTATAATAAAGTGGTGAACGTTGTCGTCATGCATTTGTTGTTAGACTCGGAAAATCTAATTAAATTCACCTACATGATGCAAATTACATGCAAATGAGCTTCTATTGAGATTTATAGCCTTTTATTAAAATAATCAGAATCATTCAGTTTCATTTCAAGAGGACAAGTGTTAATTTGATATGACCTTCATTTGTCCTGTTCAATGTCTCTGTATAAAACATTCTAAAACAACCAACTGTATTGTTATTAGTGCATTATTGTTAGTAGTAGTAGTATTAGTAGTATTATAAAGCTTTTTTTCCTGTTTTTTTCCCCCCAACAATTTTGATACACTGAAGTACCAGAAAAACTGGTACTGGATCCTATGCAAAATACATAGTAACTCCACCCATGCACATCATTGGTTGTGTCCACCAGTGTGTATATAAAGCAATCTATGGAAGCTTCTAGAGCTTTTTTCCACCCTGAGATTGACAAGTTATCACGATTTTGTGATTTTCAACGTAGTTTAGTAGTTGGAGCTCATGCGATAGATCATAGCATTTCAGAGGTAGAAGCAAAGTTTGGATTTTCATATATGAGCATTTCAAAGACATTCAAAAGACTGAGTGAACGTGATCAGCTTTGGCTGGCAAGAATCGTTTCACGTGATAGGCGTGCAACACTGTCCCAAGTAACATCGGAACTCAAGAAACATCAGCGTGACTGCAACCTTCCCTCCAAGATCCCGTGGGTCACCTAGCAAGTATTAACTGGTATACCAGTTTTTCTGGTACTTCAGTGTGTACACTTAGACATCAACAATCCAAATGTAACTTGATAGAGCTGTAACCCCACATGTCTAATATGGAGTATAAGGTTTGTGACCATAGGTGTGTTGTTCTTTGTGGTAGGGGGGTTGCACTTTTTAGGTAATAGCTTGAAATCCATTTTGGCACGTTGGCCTCAAGGAGGCGCATTACCCTAGATCATTATGATTCCTTTGTGGGGTAAGGTCCACTTACTGAATAATGTTCAAATAAAAAATTGTAGCATTTCAGTAGCTGATATCCTGTGATGTAAAGGCCCAAATATCACACCCTGCATCACTAACACTTTTTTAGACACACCAAATTTAGTGACGTTTTATCCATAGGGGTCTCCGCAACTGACGTTTAAATATCTCAAGTACTACTTCACTATTTCACTTTACGCATCTATGTGGTATGTCTTGCTTATTGTGGCTTTGAGGAGGGCAAACGTTATGTAAGGTATGGAAAGTAAAAATGGGCTGCAATTGCTTTTGTATAAAAAAGTATAAAAATTGACTTTATTATACCACAGCACTGTTGAATTCTCTGATCAGAAGTATTACATTAACCCCATTCCCCCTAAATGTAACTTTTTCAACTTTATTTTTCCCATTCTTATAAATCTGCACTAGTGACACTGTTTATGCTTATACTTTCTGATATAACACAAATCTACCTGTAGCACAGGTAAGAACATTTCCCCTGAATGTATGTGCATGAACATTTCCCACACTGAGAAATAAGCAGTGTTTTAAATGTAATTTCTTAGTGCTTGGCTGTGAATAGCTGAACTGTGAATTCCCCTGCAGGGTTTTGGCCTGTCTGTGAGAGGCAGGATGGAGTGCTGCTAGGCATTGGGCACCCCAGGGGAGTATGGCCTCCTCTGCTCTGTGGTCTCTGTGGTGTGTGGAGCAGCTCCAGCTCTACTGCTCTTACCTTTCAGCAGCTGGCATCCTACAAGCACCGGCAAACAGGAACACATCAACCTAGAGAAAACATAGCAGCACAGAGCCATTAGACAGGTTTGGGGTGTACACACCTAACAAACATTATTAAGAGCATAAGAGCCATCATAATGCCATTACCTTGCAGAGTGCCATACTACTTTTATTAATTTAATCACTGTTTTCTGTAATATAAAATAATATTAAATAAGGAATATTTACATGCACAATTCTTACGACATAACTATAAACTGATAAAACAATAACACTCTAAGATATTTAAAATGGTTATGATTAGAAGAGTTGTTTACCTGCAATGCAGAATATTCAACATTTTTCAAAGTCCTTGGACCAGAAGAGTCTTTTTCATCCTTCTTCCAGAAGGTGGTGATATTGTGCTAATAAGGACATTTCGGTAAAACTAAAACTTGAAATAATTTCTGCAGGCTCCACTGCCAAGGTGTGAAGTGGCTCATGTTACACTCGGTTCATTCATACAGCAACTGAATGAGAAATATCAATGACCCAAAATATCCGCCTGCCTATAAATTCAATTTTAAGTGAAAAACCAAAGGGGAAAAATCACAAATACTAACTATGTGATCCTGTGAAAGTCATAAAATCATAGAAATAGGATTGTGAGCCTCTTTTGTGTAAAGTGTGGTATTATAGTTAAGGTCAGAATTAATATATAATTTTTGTTTAATAAATCAAAATTAAGAATTGTAAGAAAAGGTCTTTAATTAGGTTAACAATAAATATCTTATTATGGTAGTAATCATTTGACATTTATGTAGTTCAATAAAAGAAGAAGCGAAAAAAAAATGAATAAAGTTCAAACATTAACTTGGTAAACCAAAATAAATGGTTGGTGGTGCTTTACATGCACACAAGTAATAATCAGCCCTGTGAAACTCAGGCAGTGAAAAGAGAAAAATGCTTCTGCATTTCTGGAAAAGTGGTTTAGAACTAGCTTTAAAGGAAGTGTTAGCCTCAACATTTCAGCCGTTGCCTGGTGTGTTTCAGTGCTGAGGAGCTGTGTGGTCTCCCCTCCCCTCAGTGATGGAGGGCAACACTTAGCACAAGGCTTACTGGAGGCCTCTGTGGTGAGGACTCGGGTTTGGTGGTGGTCAGAGCAGCAGAGACACCCTGCTGAGTGCTGTGGCTCTAAAGCCCACTCGCTGCGTCTCTCTGGGGGCATTATGACATGCCAAATAGCCCATAAATACAACTAATTTATAAGGCGAGTTTGCAGTATTAACTCCGGTTTGTGTACTGTCTTTGACTGAGGCAACAAATTCAGCACTATTTTCAATACCAAGTGTTTAAAGAATGTCACCTAGGGATGGGAGTTAATTTTGTGCTTTATTAAAGAAAAATTAACAAACATACAGTAGACTGTATGATAACTTACACAGTAGGGAGTCAAGACCAAGACCTTAAAGGGTGAAGTCTGAGTCAAGACTGAATCTTTGGAGGATGTTAAGACCAAGTCAAGACTGAGACCAAAAAAAGTCTGTTTTAGCCTACATAATTCAATTCCGAGAGGAGACAGAGTGAGTGAAAAGTTGTTCTCGATATTGGTCTCAAGAGCAAGTCCTACTGTTTTTCTTCAGTAACATCTGAACAAGATAAATGAAATATTGATTAAGGTCAGGGCGACACGGTGGCTCGGTGGGTAGCACTGTCGCCTCACAGCAAGAAGGTCCTGGGTTCGATCCCTGGTTGGGGCGGTCTGGGTCCTTTCTGTGTGGAGTCT
>JAOTRJ010000002.1:15299561-15315018 GCA_028564905.1 Leptodoras praelongus | reverse complement strand
AACTCCACGTGTTCATTCATAGTTTTGATGCCTTCAGTGAGAATCTACAATGTAAATAGTCATGAAAATAAAGACATTAACAGGACTGTGTTAATGTATACAGTGTACTTTGCATCCTCTGGGTGAATGCAGTTGATGTCATGTTCATAAGCATTATCCAGAAAACACGGCGGGTCTAAGATGACTGACTGGTGCATGGCTCACCTCAGCACTGGAGCTGTGGTACTGCAGAAAAGTGGCTGATATGGCATGGCTGAACGGGTCACCTGTTTTCGGGGTCATGTCTTGTTTAACCAACAGTGCAAGGTCAACAATCTGGAAAATGAAGACATCATTATGCGCAAAGAGAAAACGTTAAACGTTGAAAACATTTTCTCTAACTTTAAATCTGTATCCGTACTAAATCTTATCCTCATTTAGGAGGTCTGACAAGGTCTAATTATTGGAATGAACAATGTGCCACCACAATTTGACTGACAAATTATTAGTATACATTTTCATGTTTTTTTTTCCAAGTGTAAGTGAAGTTTTGTTATTTCAGATTCGAGGACTTTCAATTGCCACCATTTTTTTAAAGAAGCAGTTTTGAATCAAATAAATATTGGGTTGAATATTTGAATCTGAATTTGAAGAAGTGAATTTGAAATGGGTGGTTCCACCAAATATTTCAATTATATTTCTATGAAAAACTGATCCATTATATTAAAGTATTAGATATTGTTTTTGCTATTTATTATACAATGGCTAGATCCCACCAATGCCAGGATTTATCAAAGCCCTCTATATGAAGGTTATCTGAACCCTCAGAGGCATCTCTAATATCAGTACTGCAAGGGTGATACAGTGATAGCGACTGACAAACAATCTATTATTCAGAGCTAGCTGAGTGTTCTATGAATGCCGTACTAATGAATTTATGAAGAGCAATGACACATACTGTCATTTTCTGATCATTAACGTACACTCTTCACTCTCTTTCTGAAAGTATATTACAAAAGCAGAGCTGGCAGTTTACCTGGGCAACTGTTTCATAGGCCAGATAGGACAGGATCTCCACAGAGACGCCGTTGGGCTTTATGTCCAGACTGCTGCAGTCCAACCACTCACGAAACTTGGAGAGTTTCTTAGCTTAATGACAGAGTCAGAGAAACCAGTCATAAGGAGATATCAACAGTAAAAATGATATATGCTACATTTAAGCATGAGAGAAGCACTTGGGTACAAGAGACTTTAGAATTGCTCTCTTTTAAGTTGAGCACAAAGGACAGAGCATATCTATTTTACAGTTAATCTACAATAAAAAGAAAATTCTAACAAGTTAAAAATGCAAAAAGAAAAGAAACCAAAAGTATTCATAAAAATATTTTAAGAAATCTACATTGTAAAATCTCTTTACAGGACACAAAAGACAAAAGAAGTTGGCAGGTTATTGGTGTTGCATTCAGAAAATGAGATGCAAATGCTCATTTAGATTTTTGCATTTTTTTTAAATGCTGACATAAATTAACACTCTTCATTACTTGATAATTATTAATGAAGGAAACATCTGTGAAACCCAAAACCCTAAATGTCTGACTCTGCTACTATAAATCGAATTTATTTGTCTTCATTCATTTTGGCTAGGGACATGCAAACCTTTTCACTTAACTGTCTAAGCCTGGAAAAGAAAATATAAAGATGGCTTTAAAGGCCTTATTCTTTTCAGCCTTTGGTCATTATGTCTACTCAGCATTTGATGAGGATGTGCACTAGGGCTTTTCTGATAGGTTTATGACTCCCTGTGCTCGTGTTGGTTCTTTCACACTGGTCTCGAGGCGAGAAGTGCAGGGTTACACACGCCAGTGCCAGTGGAGAGAGCACGGTTACTGGTGAAGCCCAAAGCCAGTCAACATGTTATTAGTGCTGGAATGTGGCCTTCCCAAACCAGTGGTGGTGTGTTCACATCCCACAGTAATGCTCCTAAACCTCGGAGCTCTTTAGACACACAGCTCTACACTGACTACACCAAGATTCACAGAATTAACACATTTAAGTAATCCTGTGAGGCTAAGGGACACATTTCATGACCAGAAGGGACAAAGACAGCGGCATTAAAACATTTCAAAGATTAAAGGACATCACTAAAGGTTTTCGTGTTTGGCATTCCTTTGGTTCATGATGGCATGAACCCAGTAGACCGATGTAAACTTAAACACTGAAAATTTAAATATCATTGGGCTCTCAAGTGGCACAATAGAAAATCCTCTACCCTATCATCCAGAGATTCCACTGAATACCCATGATGCCACAGTCATCCATGGCCAGGAGTCAAAGAACCATATTTTCTGTGTTGGAAGGATGGCATACTCTCTATTTCCTGTCAGTTACAGTGAAACTAGCCAATATTGGGTGTCTGTGAGCACATGTATGAGGAAGTGGGCAGATCGCATTTCCCTCCTAGTATGTTATGCGGCCCTGTAATGCAGCGTGAGGAGCAGTTTGAAAGATGTGCATGGTTGGTGTTAGGTCTTGGAGGAACTATGTTTAGCCTTCACTCTCCCTAGTATGTACTGGATGTATGATGGAGAGAACTAGCTGCTGCTTGGGAACTGCCAGGTGACCAAATTTAGGAGAAAATAGGGGAATAAAACAGAAATCATGAATACAAATGCCTATCTGCCGGTGCATGTGTGTAATAGTTTGTCCCACATCATTCTCACTATGCCACTTGAGAAACGTTTTACTCAATCTTAACAGTTTCCTCATTTCATTCACAGTTCGCTCACAGTTTCATTCATAAAGTACTGATAGGCACTTGTAGCCCTCCTGTGTAGTATTGTACAGTATGCATTTGCGACATGAGGAATACTTACAAAAACTGAGCTGTCTGCTCTCACAAAAATCGCCATACTGCGCCGAGTCCATATTCCTCGTCTGTTTTTCAAGTCTCTGCAAATAAATAGCAAGGAAAAAAACCCAGATTATTTTCCCTTCATAAAGAATTCTGTAATCTCACAGATTTGCTGACATTTCACAGAGCATTTCCCACCGCTCCACTAAATGTGAGAGCGACCTTCGGCTAATTACATAATGCCGTATTGTAAAACCGAACACACTACCGTGCACCTGGAGGCATCAAAGAACACGCACGTGCGTGGACTGCCGAGAACTCAGACGAAGGGAATCTCCCCTCCCAGACAGAGTCGGAGTGAAACTCGCACTGACGGTGTGAAACAGTCTAAATTAAAGAGCCCATAAAGCCATCAGCTCATCTCCACATCATCAATCATTCAGTAGGTGTATTCAGGACTACAATGAATGGAAGACCGCTTTATATGACAGCGCAACAAAAGCATGCTGCCTACACTGACACGTAAGACACACACACACTGCACTTGTTGTATTTTTAAGACCTGTAATACTACAGCAGGGAAGGGTTATGTACAGTTAATAATGCTGTACGAGTAAGCACCATCATCGTGTACGTCATCAAGGCTGACATGAAGATGTACAATGTGTTCAACAGCACAATAGGTTCATTCAGGGAGTAAGTGTTAATCCCGTAAGTGCCTATCTGTTTCTCCTGTAATAATCTCTTCCATCACTCTGCCAGGCATCTGGAGCTATCAGGTGTATGTTTTTTTTTATAGGGTCTTGTATTGAGGCAGTGATTTAGGCACGCTTTAGGCAGTGTCATATCGACCTCGAAGTACAAATCAGGACATCTGAGAGTCAGTCGGTATTAGCGCGAGTCACGTGGCACAGTGGAATATAACGACAAGAGACCTAGTGTCTTTACAGACTTTAAAGGAGCACTGAGTGGTAACAAACTCGCTTAATAGCAACCAAACAGGCCTCACTTTGGATTTACAGTTCAACCTGTTAAACTGCAGGTCAGAACCTATAATTAGACATTTCCTTATCCTGGACCAATTGCATACCTTCACAGAGCAGTGAGCTTTCTAGCAGCATATGTGCTGTAAAAGGGCAAAGCTAACAGCTGCCGTGACTTTCAGGGTTTAACACAGTGCGCATCGTTAAAAAAGGCTTATAGTTTATGACTCTTGCTTCAAACCTGTGTCCTACAGGTTCAACTTTTCCACAGTTCAAGAAAGCGCCGTGGACCTGGTCAGAGGGAGGCAGCGCACAGCATCTGCTCCTCCAGCCGGCGGACAGTCTGACATCCAGCTCCAGCTCAGGGCTCAGCGCCCAAAACGAGGCTGCGGAGAACACTTTCAGCCCACCCAAACCAACCGGAGCCTTTTTATTTAGTTAGCTGGCAGTCGTTAGAAATTCCATCTTCGAAAATACATATTAATGATGCCGAGTGCTGGAACTGTGATTTCTATTAGTGTCGCTAACAGGCGAGCAGAAGTCTCGTTTGCAGTGCAGAAGGGGAATTCGCAGCAGCCTCGGCGTCTGCGTTCGGCTCCAAATTGAGCCGAGAGCGATAGACGCTGGAGCCACTGAACTTAAATAACTCTTGCCGAGCAGTCAGCCAGAGACAGGAGAAATGTTATGACTGTGGCTCATTGACGGAAAAGCGTGGCAGGGGGATTTTGCATTTGAATACTATGTTTAGCCGCTGATTAAATCAAAACTTCAAAACTCACCTGGTAATAGCCAGAATATACCCACAACTGAAGCAGTGCTGTGTGATTCGACATAGACAAATATTTGATTTGGCTCCTGGGTGCTTTCATGCTATGCCAGTGTGGTCTGGATAAAGAGAATCGCCAATTTGTACTAGAGATAGAGTAATAGAGACTACCATAGGTCATAACTCAGAGTACATTTTGGATGGCTTGTTAGTGACTAAAACATCAAATCCTCATTTGTATGTCTGGGACAACTGGAAGGTCCTAGGAGCTGAACAGGCGTCCAGGCAATATTTTCATTTTGCACAATCACTATCAAACGCCTGTATGGATACTTAAGAATTACTCAGGCACCGCGTCAGTGTAGAGAGGCAGTAGATGCTGCCGGTGGGCTGCTTTTAATGGCTCTTACCAAAACACTCTTAGACTGAAGGGAATTCAAGTAAGACACCTGATGCTACTTAAAGCTTGGAGAAGACCACAGAATAATATCCTAAAGCACCACAATTATCCTAGTCAGCAGGAGAAGGAAGGAGTCAACTCCAGTACAAGTTCAAAATCCTGGGATAAAGTTTTTTTCTTCTTCTTCTTCTTCGGTTCCTCTTAAAGTTAGGTAAAAGGTTTCAAAGAAGCGTGCATTCTGATAAATCCTGACGCTTCCACTGACCCAAGTGCCATAATTTCCAAACAGAAATAGCACACAGCGTATGCGATTACACACGGAGGGTTTAAACACAGCGTCTAATATGGAGGAAGTTCAAAAGCCATAGTGAAATGTGAAAAATACATTTCCCTGGAGTCCCAGAATAGCATTCTCTGAAGACTGCTGTCATCATAGCATTAGTGCCAAAACAATGTAGATCCCACACAACATGACAAAGAGATTTTTAAGCATCCCCATCTGAACGTAGCCAAGAAAATAACAGATTGTCAAGAGATCTTAGAGGGTCCATGAGAAGACTGATGGTCTGCCTGAAGAAATCCTATCCACATACCATTAACAAAAAAAAGAGGCCATTGCACTCTGATCAAGAATACAAGTGAGCGGCTAAATTATAACCCTGTCTGACCTGATGCATGGCAGTCATCTCTGCCAGTTCGGAGGACTGGGCATTCACCATACGGTTGGACCATGAGCTGCGGGTTTGGAAATGCCGTTAAATAGCGTCCATGGTATTTACACAAGTGTTGCGATTTTTTTTACATCACCCAGAAACCTTTGGAGAGTCGATGGAGGATATAGCAGAATGCTTTGAAAAGGGGCCATTTACTGTAAATAGGAATATATTGAAGAAATCTTATAATAGTGGAATAGTGGAGAAATGCACAAAGCCAACAACAAAAAAAAAATCTTTGCGAAAATCATATTACTAGACACAGTCAAATAAAAACTAATTGTCTGTCCTTTTCAAGGAGATAAGTTTGTTCTTTTGTTTAGCAGAGCTGACAGTGCCTATGGAACAGAGAGTGCACCAAGATAAAGCAGATTGGTACACTGCGGGTAAGCCATAAAACTGCTCCATGGGGCTTCATGAACAGTGCAAAGTGGGAGGCCCAGAAGGATACGGTTGCTTATACCCCAAAAGATCGTCCTGATAGCTAAAACACACCCATTAAAACACTCAGTAGGAACAAAGTTTTGGGGAAAAACCACAGGCTTTCTGGGCCACGGCCAGAATGACTCGGGCTGGGTTTTAATTGAAACAGGGTATATAAAGTCTCACGGTGATAACCCCCCTCCCCTTTTTCTGAACACGTCCGCGGTTCCTGCTTCATCCGGTTAATTACATCTCTCAGTCATGGCCCTTTATTTCAATTGGCAGACTGAGGACAAACGGATGTTCTAGAAAGCTCCCTTACTTTTTCTTCTAGAATAATGCTGAGCTGAGCGAGAGCTGGAGATTGCAGAATGTTGAGGGCTTGGCATAAAAGTCTCCGTGTCCAGCATTTTGCCTTGTTAACATTTCTTCTAGCAGGTTATATGGTCTGAAAATCACTCACACTGTCTTTCTAATGACACCGGACAGGCCACAGCTAAACTTTCGCACCTCCTTCCTGAGTTTTGCTCATTTGCATGTTGGGCTCTGTGCAATGGAAAGTAGATGGATATAGCATTGCAGTGGAAAGTCTGCTATAATGTTCAGTCTATGAGTGGACAAGGACAAAAAAGAAACAGAAGGACCTTATGACAGGCCTTTGAGGTCTGGCTGCTTGTCTTCTGTGGAACCTGAACACTTTAACTACTCTTTCGGTGCAGACAGACTATCAAGTGTTCCTGTGGTCAGAGGGCGCATTTAACATGTATAAACACCTTGTTGAAGTGAGATCCGATTCCCAAATGAGAAACCCTGTGTCTAATCATACAGGTACCCTACACAACTCGCTCTCTCTGACCACAAGACGACTCTCTCTCTCTCTCTCTGCATACATCATGGCCTGTCAGCGCTCTTCATCCCACTCACCTCCATCCTCTCCTGCTTGACTTCATCCACCTCCTCGTCCTCTAGTAGTGTCAGGAATTCTCCTGTCTGGTCGACGGAGCCCAGGAAGTCCAGCGCCAGTTTCTGCCTCTTGTTGGCACTGCTGCTGGCGTATTTGTCTGGATGTGGTGACACACACACACACACACACACACACATTTACGGAGTCTTTGGTGCCCACATCTGCAGGCCAGCTGGCCTTGTTTACACCTGAGCTGTAATGGGACGGGCCTGAGGCGCTGCCCACTCAACCGTCATCTCTTCTAACTCTACACTAGAACACTGCCTGGTACTATGCATGTTCACGGAAGAAAACGACTTTTCCAACTTATAGAGCCAATATCTACACTCTTCCTACATCACTCTGTCACTGCTCTAATAGCTATTAGCAGTATTAGCTATTTAATCTGTCCTGAAGCAAACTATGAGTTGTAGTTACAAGGAAATTATTAGCAAATGAGAATGAGAAGGTAGACCAGCACAGAATAACAGGGGCATAAAAATAACCCAGACTCCACATTTCGAAAACATTCGATTTGAGCACACAAATCCATGGTAAATATTAAATGTAAAGTGATGCTAAATATTATTACATTTCATTCTAAAGACTGCTCCCTTCCTGGGTTAAGTTCAACAAGCATAATCAGGTCCAAGTCCCAAAGGCTTAATACAGCCCACCAAGACAAACAGCTTTTCACTCTACAACATGTACAGAACTGCTGCTAATTAAATCCCTACAGCACTGCGCTGGGAAAATGAATAGAACAGAAATGTTAATTAAGCGAGAGGAAACGCAGTGATCAAATGCATCTTTGTGAAGTAATGTCTGCTTGACATGACATAAATAGCCTCAGAAAATGTTTAATCAGGGAGACAGGACTCATGACACCTTAATAACAGCACTTTTATGGGGCTCGAATTTCCTGGTGCTGGCATGGCTCGAGCCTCGAACAGAACCATAATTGTGGACTTCCTATGTAAACGGGCAATATATATGCCACTACGTGTAAACTTCTTTCAAATCGTACAAATACGCTGATGCACATAATTACAACTATATTTTTTGGCTTTAATGTTTTCTAAATATATTCTAAATTTGCCATTTGATGCAATGGTGTGTTTACAGGAATAAAAGAGCCTGGAAAATCTTGGTTTGGGTGAATGGTAAACAAAACTAATCTGCAGTGATGAAACAGAGCATTCAAATCCACCAAAATAAACAGCAGAAAAAAAAACAAATGCCATCTTTGATCCACTAACAATGACCCACAAAATTCAGCACCAAAGAAAAATGTGGACTGGACTATTTTACAAACTACTGAAATTTACTCAAGCTTACATGATTTACTTTGCAAGTTTAGATGAATTACTGTAAAAGATTTCTATCCCCCTTTCCCCCCACGCTTAAAGCCATGTCTGAATTCTCCATATTACGCTTACGGATGCTCTTTTAAAGCACGAGCCGACTCTGAAACACATGTAATGTGTTTATACTGAAATATTCATAACGGCATTAGTGATTGTGCTGCTAATACCGTTCTATCTGTGAGAAAGCAGCAGCAGAGTTTAAAATGAGAAAAAAATGTTCAACAAGCCATTTCCCAGTCATGCTTAACATCAGACTATTCTTCTTCTTATTCTTATTATTAGGCTTTATCATTACATAAGATTAAGGCAGTGATTCTCAATTATTTTCTGTTAAGCGCCACTAGGAAGAAGAAAGCCCCTTGCCGCATACCCCCCCACCCCACCACCACCCACTACTCTCTGCCGCGACTATAAATACTGTGGGCATATAAACCCCGCACACCTCTTTATAACAATGTATGCCTTCATTTTTAAAAAGTAGTAGATGTGCAATTACACTTTATTCTATACCATTTTACTTTCAAAATGAGAATAAGAAAATTCAAAATGGGGTCACATGCGCCCCCCCAGGCACCACACTGCACCCCCCTAGGGGGGCACGCCCCACTATTTGAGAAGGACTGGATTAAGGAGAGGTCCTACATAAAGCTAGTGGAGACAATAAATGTCAGACTCAAAGTTCCACAATGCAATGCAGCTACACAACGCTGTTGCATTATGGAAGTTATGGAAGAGACCCGGCTTGTCTAGAGAGCGATTTACAAAAAGCCCGACGGAGTTGATGAGATGAATTCCCACAGGGGCCACTATCAGCAGGACGTCGAACAGGCACTGTGGTTACTGTAGGAAACTGTTAACCGAAGTGAAATTAGCCACAATTTTACCCAATCTGTCAATGAAATAAATTTTAAACCAGCAATGTCAACTCAGAATTTCATCATAAAAGAATTCTAAGGCTTTTTTTTTTTCCTTTAACAAATCTAAGCGTATGTTGAAGGTTATATGAGCAACCGTGAATATTTTAATAGTGCTGTAATTACAACCTGCTGCTCGGAAGAACATTTCAGGCATTGTATGTCTTGCTCCTGATGTTCAGAAAAAGAAAAGGGGGGAATAAAGGACAAGCGGTAGCACCGGTGGGTCACAGCGGACACACTGGTTAGACTGTGGGCATGGTTGAGTATGTAACGCTCCTCACAGTGGTTTTCATAGCCTAAAGTGCTTGGGGAATTACTGCAGGGGTCAGGATAGAGACAGTGCGGTCAGAGTCAGCCTGGTTGCTTTCAGCCACGCTTTCGCCGTGTCCCTGACACCGCCACCACACAGGCATCACACACACACACACACACACACACACACACACACACACACCGCAGCCGAGAGAGCATGCTCAGCCGTGGTGCTTCCCTCAGGCCTCACAGGGAGGAATCAGGGCAACAGGGCCTACAGATGCCAGCAGAGCTCTACACTCGACCCATGCTTTTATGGAAAACACTAAAAAACAAAGTAAGAAAAACGTATTTCCAAATCCAGTTTTCCTGACAGGAGGAGGTTCATTTGGGGAAACGTCAACCTTTTCGGAGCCAATTTGAGCACAACACAAACGCTGGGGGAGCAAAAACATTAAACAGAGCAACCCATCAGGCTTCTCGTGGAAAAAAGGGGGGGAAAAAGTCTGAATTTGCGCGCACAGACATGCAGACTCCTTCTCAATCGACTGCGTGGAGCGCTCGCTCTGAACGCCGCATTTAACATTATTCCATCTCTCAAGTTACAGGCCAGATGAGGAGCAAAGATCCTAATGATACTCATCATGACATGAAACGGCACTGCAGCGTCTTTGCGGATGATTTTCCTCTCTCGTTCTTCATTTCACTATGATATTGATGGAGAACTAGCAGAGGGAGAGGTGGAACGCTATGCAAAGAGGAGGCATGCCAAAGCTTCCGCCTGCATTCTGGTAATGACTCTTGCTGATTGACTGTGGCATACAAAATTACCTTGGCTGACTCCAATCATTATGTATCCCTTCATCATTTAAAGCACTTACTGAATGGTGAAATTCAGTTGGTGCAGGGGAGGGAGCCGCTTCAAAAAAATGTCTTCTTCTAGGCAAAATGTCATAAACATACCCCAGAGCTAAAGTGTAAGTGGCTTATATTTAGCTCTAGTAAAAATGATTTATGATGAATCTACTTTGTACCTGAGTCCAGTGGCTCTTCATCGTCAAGGGTTTTCATCAGTTTGGATTTGTAATCTCGAAACTGCATGTACTTAAGGAGTCTTCGCAATTTCTTCTAAAAGAAAAAGGGCACAAGAGGAAAAGCAATGAAGCAGAGAGAGCAGACTATAGTTACATTCACAATGCAAGGGTGGAGGCCTGATTGTACCAAGTTCCAATGATTCCAATCATACCGCATACTGGAGTAATCAGCTATCATTTACTACAAGACCAGACATTAGCACGAGCCATTGGACGTGTTTATTTTAGCAACGTGCTCTCGGAGTGTCTTCGTGTGTTCTTTATACCTTGTCTTTCCTCATGAGGAAGATGATATCCTCTGGCGATATGACCCTGGCTCCTCGGAGGAGAGCAACTTCGGCTGCCTGGTGGAGCTGCAAAGAGGCAAAGAGACAAAGTGTGGAAAAAAAAAAAGCAACAAAAAAAACCTTTAGCTCTGAACAAAAAGCTTCAGTCAGCAGACAACAAGATCACGCTTAAGATGTTTTTGTTCGACGTTCTGCCAGTCAATGCAAGTCAGATGAATGAGTAAGAGCATCTGCTGTTTAAAATCCTTGAGGGACCAGATAAGAAAACCACATATTTTTGAGAGCAGCACTTTCATAGTCACATAGGGTCTCCATAAACTTCAGACAATTTTGGCAGACGTAGCGTTTGTTTTGCTTTCTCAGCACTCTAATATGACAGCACAGCTGTCCTTGCCTTCAGGATAAACATGAAAAGAAGGGTAATGGTTGGAAAATAAGTATTAGTCAGCCAGCTAGTCAATGCCACCTTCCAGGTGCCCACCCTGGGAACTGCATAACAATAATAATAATAATAATAATAATAATAATAAAGATATATGACATCACAAGCAAACTAACCTAAAATTAATCTTAACACATATAATTCAGAAACTACTATAAATATAAAACAGTAAGGAAACCTGCCACAATATTTTTACAACGCTGTTAATGTGTCAAATTTCTCCTGGACTGTCTTGTAAAATCTCCGAATAGATTCTATGAATATCCCTGTGCCAATTCGAAAAGAAACAAGACACTACACACGTTTCACCCTCACATGTGAGAGTTGCGGTAATTAATATGTGTCAAGACCTACTGCATACACTTTATAAAATATAATGGCCTTATTCATCTTCCTTATTGGGTTATGGCTAAAAGAAGTACACAGGGATGTTACATTCATATGGAAACAATCTTTACCAGCATGAGGAAAGGCAAGAGAGAGCGAGAGGGAGCAAGCGAGAGCAAGAGAGAGAGAGAGAGAGAGCGAGCGAGACTGAATGAAGCTTAGACACAGCCATTTCATATTATTGCCAAAAAGAGCAGAAACACCTCATCCATCACTGTCACCTTCGCCTGAAAATGATAGCTGTCTACACAAATCAGTAAATCAAATGAACTCTTTGGAAATAGGGAACTTTATGGAAAGGCTACAGTATCAACTTACTGATATTTTTAACCCTAAACTTACAACAGAGAGAAAACGAGCGTAATGGGTAAAGTTAAACCGGTCATTTAAATCCATTTTAAACCAGCAGGGTTTTGTAAGACCTCATTAGTACAGGTAATGAGCTGAGATGTGCTTTAGGATTTAAGAGACAAAAATACAAATGCATGCAAAAAAAAAAAAGAAAAGCAGTGTGGATATTTTCAGAAGCAAGGTGGGATGTGTCTGAATTTAGTCAACACTAGATGAGGCGTCTGCCATTTTGAATAAAAATATACAGTAAGTCCATACAATGGCTTTGAACACCAGTGCAGTGAGGACTGGTCTACTCTCACTAAAAAGAGAATAATCCTTTTGGCATAAAACAGGACACAGATACAAATGCTTTAAAATGTTTTATTAACGTGAAATTCTGAGATAAAGCAAAAATGTCGAAACACATAAGAACAAACACATGATCCAAAATGCGTACTGCAATGCCTGATGTTGGAATAAGAAAATATTTATGCTCACGCCCTATCGGTGGTGTGGTGTCTGATTTATTCCTGGAACTTTTTTTTTTTTTTTTTTTTTTTTTTACAAATCCTGAACTTAATTAATAAAAATATAAATCTGTCTTGGCTGGGGCTGAATCTAGAAATACATGCAAGCAATTCTTAGAGGATTGTAAACATTTGTTGGTCATAAAATATGTTTGCTTGCAAATGTGGATCTCAGCGTGCAGTTCGGAGGTAGAATGGGCCTCACACATGCAATTACAGGGCGAGCATTTAAAAACGCACAAGCTCAGAGAGCTTCATTTAGTTCTTTCTGGCCTGGCGTCTTTCCAATGTTGACAGACTGACTGCCATATCTGTCCCGCTATTTAACATGGAAATAGTTTTTAATAGACAAAAATGGCTTTAAGTACACCTCTCATCCTTCACTCTCCAAATGTAACCGAGTCCAAACACTCACACACAACCAGGCTCAGGATCAGCCGCTACTCGTCTGAGTAATCGTTATTTACAAAGACTTGTATTATTGCATGGAATTATTTACTTCTCTACACCTACTCAGGAAGTAAACAACAGGCAGAATTAAGGGCTTTGTAACGCTTTAATATCTGAGAGAATATGGTAAAGACGCTTTCTCCGCTAGTGAACGCCACTGCCACTGCATTTTAACAGCGAGCACTGGGATATTGTGTGACGTGTTGAACACGTTGATCACTGTTTACACGCTGATCATGAATTATATCTCTTTCATTTTTTAAAGCTCCGGTTCCAGATTTCTCCCTCCTCCGCTCCCAGCGATTTCCTAATGATCTATTTTATTAGCTTTAATCAAAATACAAATGTAAACTCCAGCCATTCTGACCGGATTTAACCCAAATTAAGAGGAAAGAGGAATGACCGGGTCCTTCCTTTTCCTCAGCTGCCCTTTTAAAGCCAGTTTTTCCATGCCATTTGAAGTCGCTGGCTCACCAAACAGATTGGGTGAAATAACAGATTAATTTTGGTAATTGCTCTAATTTTACACTCGATGAAAGCAGTCTCCTGAGCTGTGAGGCTGAGTGATGTCGGCTGAGTTATTTCATTTGGGATGGCTCACAGGCTCGCTGAACAGTGAGATCTCTGTGGTTTATTTCCAGCAGCTCAGAAGCGGGCTCTGTTGACAGTTTACTCGAGCGGCGAAGGACTGTTTTACCATTTCTGGGATGCCTCAGCTATCACACTACATAGGCATTCATAAGAGGCAGAGTGTTTTTCTTTTTCATTTTGATATTGCCGGGGAGAAGCCATGGCCAGACATGAGCGCAGACAGGAGGATGAGGACAAACACTAATGACCACTGTAGTCAACTTAACCTTTGGCCTCAGCGAGGCAAGTCTTTCCTTTTAGGAAATGACGACTAGAACCCTTCTGAATCCCCTTTTTATGTGTGAAATAAAGCTAATGCGTTAGAGTTTGAAATAAGCCTTGACTAAAGAGGTCACTAAATCAGTGCAATCAGCGTACAAGACTCCTAGAGAGTACAGAAGTATGTAGTGCGCCAGAGGAAGCTCACTAGCCGTAGGCCCTAATTAGAGGGATCTATTTTAATTAACACATGTTTTCAAGTGACGCTTGCCTCAGTGGGCTGGTTCATGTCATGTTACAGTGTGGGAGAAAAAGGACTGGCTCTCTTGCAACAGAATGGCAGAAGTCAAATAAACAAACCGGCTGAACATAATTTCCTCAGAGCTGCTACTGCTCTGTTTTGAAACAAAATCCATTATTTGATTACATGGGGGAAAGGTAAGCGGAAGACCGGAGCAGTGCTCCAGTCTCATCGTCCTTCTGAGCAACAATTAAACCGTTTCCTTCGAGAGCAGAAAATGACGACGGTTCACGTTTGCATAACTCACCTCCCAGACAGCTTATTCAAGTGCACGGCCTTAAAAATGAAAAACAGCTCTAAAATCAACCGTGGCAACTCAAACACATGATTACGTTTCCAATGTAAACTTAATTAGTGTATGTTTTGCATGTGCCAGCGTCTGGATTCTATCACCAGGTAGGACAGGTAACAGGTATATTAGATTGTTAAAGGGAGCTGCCTAACAGGTCGTTTTATTAGCTGTGGCTGTATGATGCTTGCTAGGCTGCTACTGGATTCTTTGTCTGATAATGTGACATTAAAAAAAAAATAAAAAAAAAAAAAGAGGGAAAACATTTGTCATAAACAATTATGTTAGAACTTATCAAAGCGCTATCAGAGGAACGGGAATTCCGAGAGCGCTTGCACTGATTAAATGTTTTGCTTGTTCTTTGCGGTTTAATGACGCTGTTTGGAAAGCGGCGTTATCGGTGTTTTGCGAAACTGAGCGTCCCTGAGAGCTCGCCAGTTGGGTAAATAAAACAAGTGTTTCCCATTTTCGTGAGACAAAAAGGCAGCAACAGTGTAGAACACAGGAACATATTACAGGAATTACTGTACATAGCACGGGACATAATGAAGGCACCTGCTGCACATGCTGTCTGGCACACACTGACCTTTCCAACACTCATCAACACTACTAAACCTCAGTAACCTGCCTGGAAGGAAGAGAAGCTCCAGTGAGACGGGAGACGGATACATTCATAATATTCATTCATTCATTCATTTTCTTGACCGCTTATTCCTTTTCAGTAAATAGTCATGAAAATAAAGAAAACGCACTGAATGAGAAGGTGTGTCCAAACTTTTGGCCTGTACTGTATATATCTATATTAATATATATATATATTAACATAGATATATACAGGGGTTAGACAATGAAACTGAAACACCTGTCATTTTAGTGTGGGAGGTTTCATGGCTAAATTGGACCA
>JAOTRJ010000002.1:15231438-15245564 GCA_028564905.1 Leptodoras praelongus | reverse complement strand
ACCTCTTGAAGCTCATTGAGAGAAAGCCAAGAGTGTGCAAAGCAGTAATCAGAGCAATGGGTGGCTATTTTGAAGAACACACACACATATATATATATATATACACATATACATACATATATACAAAGCTATTTTGAAGAACACACACACACACACACACACATATATATATATACACATATACATACATATATACAAAGCTATTTACACAAACCATGTATGAAATTGAAATCGGGCCTCTGTTTATGCGACCTCGGCACTCACTCAGGGAACACCCAATCATGCTGCTATCTCTTATAAAACACGTTTTTAAAACTACTACAGTATTAAGTTTTGAACATCTGGTTCTACTTAATGACGCCCCAATAACATTTTTCCAGCGCCAATGTCTATTATAAACACCAAAGATCAAGTACCCACAGATACCAGAATTACTAATTCAATCTCATCAGATCTGTTGTAATACTGCTGGACTGTAGGTCTGGTCAATATGGCACAAATATTATTTCACAAAATATTTATTGTTATTGTTAATCTTTTGTTGGGGTTTAAGTTGGATCACACGCTAGAAATCGTAGGCCACAATATGAAAATAACAGCAATAGCAATAAAAGAAACGATCTGAAAAGAAAAAGGAGAGAAATAATGGAGTTGGTCAATGTTGAAGACGGATCCAAGAATGTCATTAGAAATTTAGTAGGAACAATATCATACTGTTCTGTTACCCATGTTGACACAAATGCTAATGAATCATCCCAGGTCAGTCCCTAAATCCAAGACTTTCCAAATTTACAGCAGTCTTTATGAATTTAGATATTTTACTAAGTGCTGGTTCTTACTTATAAGGCTTTACACAGAACCTGCACAAGCACTAGGTCAGTGAGATCCGGTAATAAGGGGCTTCTTCTTGTTCCTAGAACTGAACTGAAGCGAAAGGGAGGCTGTGCTTTTGTTGTGTGTGGACCTAAACCAAGGAATAATCTTCCCTCAATATCAGACTCAGCATCCACATTTTCTTTTAAGAAATGCCTAAACCCCCACTTTCACTCTCTTTATCCATTTTTGAGTTGTGATCAGAGCTAATGTGCTTATTTGTGTGCGTTTAATTTCTTTGATACACCTTATTTTATTTCTATCTTTTAATTATTTTATTCTGAAAGCATTTTCATAGAAAAAAAATTTAGCTTTATAGAGATGATTAATTTATAGAACTTATTAATATATGACTAAATGACAAAATCAGCGCATTAGGTTGATTAAATACATACTATCAAATAACTAAGAGTCTTACGTCAGCAGCAGGACTGCCGGTCGTGGAGCTCTAGTCTAGGTAATGCCATCTAAAGGCTCATCTACACAATCCAGCTCTAATAAATGATTTACCTTGCAGGCTGTACTCATGAAAAAGATCATTCCTGGATAATAAAAAAAAAAAAAAGGAAATAGATTAAGGAAGTATGAATATATATCGTCATGTGCTGCACATCAGATAACATTCATCACACAGCTATCCACACATTTTGCAGTTAGACCTCTTCAAATTTCACCCCCCAGCTTAATAAAACAAATTAACAGGATGCTGATATTTACCTGGAAATGGAGCTTGTAAAATTTAAATTTTCCATTGTTGAGTGTGGAAACATTTACATTGCGACGCACCGACAGGTGAGTTTTGATGGCCCACCAGATTTATTTGAACAAAATCACCTGATGCACAGCTGTTGGCCTGACTGAATTCAAAACCACAGCCTTCCTTTTGCCAGCCAAGTCATCAGACTAGCAAATCACACAGGTGGATTGCCTTTTTTTTCTGAACAGATGAGAACAAAAGAGAAGGACAAAAAAAATAGCTTGCTCTATTGTTAAGAACAATTCTCAGTCCAAATAAATGCACTGCACCCCCTCCATACATCAAAGCAGGAAACACACAATAAGGCCAACATAAAACTGCTAGTTTACACTCAGAGACGGCGAAGTGTTTCAAGGCGTCCCGAGAGCAGGAGCACAGACAGCACTAACTTCCCCAATAAATACATCCGAGCATAAAATTTCAAATCCTTCTGTTTTCGCCCCCTCTGTTGGATGAAAGCTGGAGCCTTTGCTTTGACTCGTGAAGGCAGATGGTCGCCATACTCAGCAAAATGAATTCAGATGTGGCAAATGAATCAAGATTACTTCAACATGCAAAGGTCTAAACGAGTGTCTCGCCTTGAATGAGAACAGGGGAGCCTAAGCTATTTATTGCATTTCCCTCTCTATAATTAACTAGCCCTTTATATAGCTTTGCCTCGAAATTTCTTTTGCAACAGACGCCCAGTTAATTTACTGATTAAATTTCGGGCACACAATCTACTGTTTAGACGTTAAGGCACTGTTTAGTACGAGGGACCAGAAAGCGTTATATAAACTAATCTAAATGAGAAAGGGCTGAATAAGAAGAGGAAAACAGCTCTGCTTAACGCTAGGCCAATATCAATTCATCTGACTACAGAAATTATTTTTCACATTACATCAATTTAAACAGCTATAATGTCCATTAATGAGCCACATTCTCATGCACTGACATCAAGAAAAAAGTGTTTCTTTTACAGGGGGGAAAAAAAACATAAAAAAAATCTGACTGACTGACTTACTGTTTTAACAATCAATTAAATCTGTCCCGAAATGTTAGAAAAAATATAAAATAAAAAATAATAAAACAGACTACAATCCTCTTAATTTAGCCATCCCAAAATTTACAGTCTGACATCATAAAATATTAGGGGGTGGGGGGGTTAGAAACAAATTTGGGAACTGCTGAATCGGGAGCTGTAATTTAAGACCGTGCCATTCTGGAGGATATAATGAAGAGGCAGAAAAGTGATTTAATGCTGCTCAGTGTTTTATTTCACTCCCACATCCTCGACCCAGCACCCCACACATCCCTGTGCCATAGCCTCCACCTCTCTGTGTTTGCATAAGAAAGTGAAATCATGCAAAATCTATTTCCCTCCATCCAAAAGTGCGGAGCAAAGACTCTTGGAGGTCTATTCAAATGAGAATGCGGTGGGATAAGGCTTTGGTTAAACGAGCGAGCGTAGTAAAATCGCACTCAGTCTGAGCTTCCCCCCCCCTTCCACAGTGAAGTGTGGCGCCTCATCTGCTGCCTGCCTGCCCGTCCACACACACAGAGACACACACAGAGACACACACACATACACACAGTTTTAACAAACAATAGGCATGTGGAAAAGTAAGCTATCAGCCACCACTCAACTACAGCTTTTATATCCACAATTATCCCCAAACCACACAACCCACCCGCCTTAATGGGCATTAAGTTAACTCCAGCATCCCTCACTGAAGAGCAGAGCTGAGGATTTCTCAGGGGCTTCAAACAGCAGACTGTGATGGCCTTTTTTGGGTTTTTTTTGTTTTCTGTCTAGCCTGCAGATGGAACTAGTGTGAAACAATCACAAATGTGTAACGAGAAAGTTAAAAGGCAGTTTGCTTCTTATTCTTCTCCAGTAACTCACTTTGTTCCTGATGCCAAGTCCTAAAAGTTCAAAGCATACTGTAAGCTCAGCTAACCTCTAAAGTGCGAAGAGCTCCAAACACCAACATGCGTGGGAATGTGCACGCATCTAAACGCTAATAGCCAAAGAGGCGTTCCTCTAATCCTAGACTCTAAACAAGACTTGTGCGTTATCATGATCACCACGCTGCTGGGTTTAACGTGCGTGCGCTCACGTTATACAGTCACGTTATGACTAAAAACAATAACACGTCTCACTCTCAACCCAAACCGTTCCCGCACACTGCCCGAGTTCATTCAGTTACCTCTCTGTGTGTCTAGGAGACAATAGTCCCCTCGGTGTTTACTCTCACTCGCCTCTTATCGCACAGCTATTCAACTTTCCGGGTGAGCTGTTTGAACGTCACTCCGGCTTGTCGCGGTGCTCGACGGGTATTGTAGTTTTACTCGGCGTGTGCCGCTATTAGCAATACAGAGCCGGCAGGGCTGCTGTAGTTCCCCCGTCGTGTGGAGTCGCACAATAAAAGACGAAATCAAAAAAAAAGCAGATTCAACAGCGCCACCCACAGACCGCAGCTCAGACCTCAGACTGTACACGTTTACCAGGGACCGGGAATGAATAAATTACCCAAGCAAAAAAAAAAAAAAAAAAAAAATCATACTAGAATAAAGGTGATTTATGGGGATATCGTTTAGACTAGTTCTTTAAATATGAGTTCTTTCGGTGTCAAACAAATCATCCTAAAATAGCTGGGAAATAAAGCAACAGAGTAATAAAGTTATAGACCTACTTAACAAAGGCGTATAATAAAAACAACAACAATAATGATAATAATAATAATAATAATATAAATAACAAAAATAATAATTAATAATTAGTAATAGTTATTATTTTTATTATTATTATTTGTATTATTATTATTATATGCGCCATTAAGTTGGTCTATAACTGTATTACTAATATAATAATAATAATAATAATAATAATAATAATAATGATGATGATGATGATGATGAACAAAATATTATTACTATTATTATAGTTATTATCATAATCATAAAAACAACAATAAATAATAATAATAATAATAAAAATAATAATAGTTGCTGTTTTAGTATTATTATTATTATTAATATTATTATTTTTGCTGTTGTTATTATTAACTACACTATATTTTAAAATATTCTCTGTAACTATGAAGCTGATTTATCTTTAGAAACAGTGGTAACTATTTTGTTTTAATATATAAGCAGCCGTTTTTATACTACTTCTAAAATCTGTGTATGAAAGTGTGAGATCTGTAAATGAGCGCACAGACAGACTAGTTTAGTGAGAGTTTAGCAGTAATCTGCTGTGTTTTTGGAGCTCATTATAGCCACCGTGATTTAAAGTAGCTAGTTCTTTATTTCATTCCCATGTGCTCGACTCATGTCCTGTTTACATGGTTTAATATAAATAGCGAAGCGACAGCGCTATAGGACGTGACTCGGGGGGAAACAGCAGGGTTTGTCCGGCAGAGCCCTGGCTGGAGGGTCAGTGAGCCCGGGCTCCAGTGGTGAGAGGAGGCGCAGTGCTGTGAGCTCGGTCAGCTCAGGCTGCTCTCTGGATCTCTGGATCACTGCAGCTCTAATCTGGGCTTTGAGAGTGAAGGTCTGTCATGTAAAGTTCGCATCGGAACACAAACTGTACCCTCCACAATATCAGGCTTTGTGCAGCAGTGAGTCAAAGTGAGTCATTAATTTGGTTTGTTTGGATTGAGGGAAATGTCCGGTCCTGTACACCACGTGCTCGAGTCTCATCAGCATAATAATCGTCTCGCGTGTGCACATATATAAACCACAAAACCTGAGCTCGCCAAAGTGACTGCCTCCACAGACAAACCGCACAACAAGCCCAGAAAGCTGCGGCTTTTTCTATCTCCTCCATCTCCGACCGCAACTTTCGGAGCCCGTGTGTGTGTTTTTTTCTGCTGTGACCGTGCCAGCTTGTGGGGGGGAGAAGCTGAATATTTCATTTTTGAATGAGATGCTATTAGACACAACTATTCGAGTGTTTCCTCCTGTTTGACGTGCCATCTGGTGAAAGCGTTCGGCTTTATAGCAAGACTGACCTTAGTCGACTTTCCTCCTGGCGAGCCGGGGATGCGCGGAGCCTCGCTCTCTCTCTCGGACCTTCGCGCTGTCTCTGTAAACCTCAAACCGCGGAGGAACGAGTGAGCAGCTCGTAAACAGCACCACCATGCCTCTGCCTCTCTCAAGCTGAAACAACGACGATCGCGCGCGCGGCTTCGAGGCTGACTATCACGTGGAGCGCGCGATTTCGGTTTCACCTCCGAAGGCGCGCGCACTCTCTTCCGACCGACCCGCGCCTGCGAAACAGACCGGACGCTGCCTTTCCACTATGATGCTATAGAAAGAAGCGTTAACGCGTGTCCAGAAGCGCTCCGAAGAACAGACTCCGAAAAGACTTTGGCACTTTGATCCGAAGCCGCATCCCGGTTTGATTTGTGTGTGTGTGTGTGCGTGTGTTTTTGTGTAATGCGCATTCCGATAGATCCGAGCAGCAGCAGGAGGTTCAGCCCGCCGACCAACGGAGTGCAGGCTCTGCCCGGGAAAGCGGCGGATGCGAGCGCGGCGGGAGCGACGCAGCACGAGGCGAACACGGCGGCGGCGGTGCCGAGACTGCGCGCGCACGACAACCGCACCATGGTGGAGATCATCGCCGACCATCCCGCCGAGCTCGTGCGCACCGACAGCCCTAACTTCCTCTGCTCCGTGCTGCCGTCTCACTGGAGGTGTAACAAAACCCTGCCGGTCGCCTTCAAGGTGAGTCCCGAGCTGACTGAGCAAGTGTGTAACGCGCAAAGCCCAGCCTGCACGGTTATTCCGCTTAAACACGTGCTTTATGGCTCCAACTAACAGAAACGTCTAGAAAACTTGCTGCGCTCCTAAGTGCTTTTCAGTAAGAAACAAGAGGATGGAAAGTGCGACAATCGCGCTGCTGTTGTACCTTTTCTGCACATGATCTAAAGTCATTCTAGCCTTCAATAAAGCCAGTAAATATAGAGCAGTGCTGAACTTGATCCTGATGGTATTTTAAACCAAATGCAGCCGCCTTCATGCTTTCTGCAACTGGAGCTGTAAAAAAAATATAAAGAAAGATAAATAAAGAAGTAAATAAAACTGCTAGCAAAATGTACAAATTTGTGGGGGAAACATTTGGGTGTAATTTGCTGAGTTATTGGATATTTAGTGCTTCATTCTGAGCGCATTTAGTATTAGTAAGTTTTCTCCCTGGGAGAGCAGCGCCGGTACTTCATGCGTTCCAGTTGTTGTTGTTGTTGTTGTTGTTGTTGTGATTTTTAATCGGAAAAAAATAAAACCGAACAAGCTGAACAGTTTATAGAGTTAGAATTTTTACATCACAAATCTGGAGCTGTATTTTCTGGGGGGTTTTTCACTTTCAGACCACATGAGGAATTTCTTGTGCGTGTGCTTTCTCTGTATTTGGTATTCCAATATTATATATAAGCCCCAGTATAAAACTCTTGAGTAAAAGTTGCTTGAGTATATAGTACAGCTGATCTGTCATTCATTTCATGATTTATTTCACATTCGAATGACACGTTTTACACGTGTATCCTATCCAGAATTAAAAAAAAAAAAAAAAAAAAAAGCTTTGTGAAAATGTTCATTATTGTCTTGAGTCAGTGTGTTATTTTTTTCTGTCATTATTATATGTGGGTGTGCTTTCATATTACCTGATGATAATTACATTCAAAATATGAATTCAAATAAATGCATAAGAAAGGAATGGCTTGACAGTGTTCTGTGTGGCGGTCCAGGTTGTTGCTCTGGGGGACGTTCCTGATGGAACAGTGGTAACAGTTATGGCAGGAAACGATGAGAACTACTCGGCAGAGCTGCGGAATGCCTCGGCTGTCATGAAGAATCAAGTGGCACGCTTTAACGACCTGAGGTTCGTCGGGAGGAGTGGGCGAGGTCAGTATCTTTCTTGGATTTTTCAGTAATCGCTCAGAAATATAGTTTTATTCTTGTGTGAGTCACATGATGCAGCAAAAAAACCACATGGAGCAGCTTCTGTTTACAAGGCAAGAAACAGAGCGTAGTAGTGAAACCTCTGCATGTGGTAGATTATCCATTGAGATACTAAACCACACTTTTACCATGGATGCACAGCATGGTTTAGCAAACTGTTCATGACTGGAATTCATGAATATGTACCATGCAAATCACATCCATGATTGATTACTGGAGTCTTCTAAAGTTGTATCAGTTGAACGCACACATAAACATGCTACTGCGAGATCGCTCAGGGAGAGTAATTTGAGTACTTCCTCGCTAAAGGACAAAAAAGCAGTGGGTGTGTTTAAGCATTTATGCCTTTGAAGTTCAATCGTGTGATTTCTATGACAATTACTTGTAATGATATTCTGCAAACGTTTGAGCGTTATTCACTTCGCACTGAGGTAATGCAGTATACAAACAGACAGTTGTTATATACTGTATATGAGCGTGGGCCTAAAGTGCACTCAGGCTGGGCATGTGTAGATGAATGCTGCTTTTGATATGGGAGTAATTACTACTAAAAAAAGAAAACCAGGCCTTGTGATCCTTTGGAAAGACCCTTGCTCAGAAAGCAGGCCTTTGAAGAAGACAGTAGAGGCAGATGGATCAGAAGAGCAAGCAGTTTGATGCTGGAGGCAGGCAAGCCTCTCTGAGTGTCGTCTAGACTTGCCTTCTTAATCTTTACAGTCCCTCAGAGTTAAGCTCTCAGATGTTCAGTTAAGGAGCTCTAAAAGGGCCTCATTTCAAAGCCGTACAGACTGAAATGTGTTTATAAACGTTCAATTAAAGGTCCCGTGAAGTCCAAACTGTAAGGTAATAAGACAGTATAATTATTTGGCCATTAATATTCTCTCTTGAAGCAGGGCAGACCTGTCAGTCAATTATAAATAGAACACGCCGAAGTGTACAGAGTTTGCTAAGACTGCACTGACAGACATCTGACTTTCTTCCAGCCGCTGGCCGAAGCCCTTTTTTTATGCAACACACATCCCTATACACACTCCTTAGCATATATGTGTGTGTATATTTGAAACAGAGAGCATGTTATCTCTTTGCAGCTGTCACAGAGAAGAGGGTTCTGGCCCGCACTGAAACCTACACCTTGCCAAGCTTGGGTTTCTCCTATCTCTGATACGAGATCTGCAGGGCGGAAGTCACAGGGGAAGGTAGCAGAGCATAAGGAAATTAAATAAGGGAAACAATCCTGCATGCAACAGATGAGAATTAGATATGAGCAACCAAAATCAACAAGGCTGAAAACAAAAAAGCGATAGCCTTACACCCGCCATAAGCTGTCGTCTAGTTTGAGCCAAGAGATCGTGGCATGATTTACGAAGCCAAGCGGTCGAAAGTAAATCAGTCAGGGCTCTTAATTAGCAAACAGGATTGACAAGGTTTTTATGTTAATGTCATCAAAACCTCATTCGTGATTTACGTCAGTAAACGAAAGCCTGCAACATTTCGGGAACTATTGTGAACTCAGAAACCTGACCAACAGGAGAGGGTGGTATCGGGGGTATTTTTAGTTGGTGGTGTGGAGTTGTTGGATGCAGGGGAGAGGCGGGCGTTGGTCTGGTGGCTGGGCAGAGCGCTAGCCTGCGGTGTGGCTTCGGGATCTGGTTACTGGGAAGGGCTGGGTTGGGTTTGATTGTTGGACACAAACTTGCATTTTGGGGGCTTAAGGACAGATTCCTGAGGGAGAAAGAATGAGAACGAATATAGCACCAGCACACACAGCAAGAGACGCGATTTACAGTAATAGCCTCGGTGAAGCAGTCAAGGTCAGAGCTTATATACAATACATGGGAAGCGCCTCTGGAATAGTCTTTTTATGATCATAGGCTCCACATGTTTTGACAAGGCAACAATGATATATATTTAATACACATGCTCCATTCTAAACTCATGCTTTAGTTTGCTTGGGTTTTTTTTTTTTCTTTGGTTCCATAAAATAAATTTGGAGAAAATGAACAAAAAAAAAAAGCAACTCGAGTCCAATCAAAAAGCTTTGAGCCAGCCACGCATCCTGATACACATGCAAAGTCGAGTGAGGCTGGCTTCACTGAGTCACTCATTTTCCGCCCACCTCTTCCTGTGTCAGCAGCAGATTGCAGCTCGGAGAATGTGTCATGCCTGACTTCACAGCATGCTTTGCAGATTACTCGTGTTGCTGAGTTTGTTACTTTTGAAGCCACTCCGAGCTTCCTGTGTTGTGCGCACATGTGACATGTATTAATATTTCTGTTGCGTGACACCGTCCCCATAGCTCACAGAGAGGCAGAGGTATGATTTGTAATTGCACCGGAGTTGTAACTTAGTAAAGTGAAAGTCCAGTGGATGATTGACGTGCTTAAACGGTCTTTGTTAAAAGAAAGGTCGTGTGAGGATAGAAGAGGAATCAAGGCCCTGTCACTGAGTTTGCCTTTAGACTAAACGCCTGCAGCACATTTTTATAGCATCAGGCTGAGCCAAATGGAGAATGACTCCATACCCGTGCTGGGTGGCAGCTTATAAAATAAAAACTAGCTCATTGTCGTACATTAAAGAGATAAAGCCGCATTTGTGCCAGATCTGCATGAAGCGAATGACTGACACACTGTGTCGTTTGCAGTAAAAGCTGACACAGCTGAAACCAAATGGACAATTTTTGCTCTTTTTTTTTTTTTTATGACATTGCTGTCTATTGTTTCCTCAGTGTTTCAAACGTTATGTACTCCCATGGCAGTTAAAATCCCACAATCACCGTCATCACCAGCAGCAAAGAAAATGCAAATGCACGGCCTGCAGTGAATGTGGCGCATTGTGCTGGGTACTAACGGGTTATGAACCTTTTTGTGTCTTGCAGGGAAGAGCTTCACTCTGACAATCACAGTATTCACCAACCCTCCTCAAGTGGCCACTTACCACCGAGCCATAAAGGTCACAGTGGACGGACCACGAGAACCAAGGAGTGAGTAACCCCCAAATATCAACCGTCATGTGATAACGATTTAAAAAAATCGCAACAAAGAGGTGCATGCATGCATGTAAAACCACTCGGAGAGATGAATGGTGCGGTTCGACCACGTGTCGCCCCAGCTGGCATTTTGCCCCTTTTCTCAGCCCAGAGGTGGGAAGTAAGGCCAGAGACTGTGGGCTGGCGGGAGAAAGATGATGGATGAATGGGTGCATGGATCGTGTTAGGGCACTGTTTTAAAAAATGGATCCAGCATGCCTGAAAGCACAAAGGCGGCCTTTGAGCTGCAACAGGCATGCTAAGTGAGAGGCAAACACAAACACGTGCTGTGGAGCCGCTCGCCTTACGCAAATGTTTACTGTATCTGCCTCTTGTCTGCGTCCTTCACCGTGTAGTGCCAGTCACTCAACCTTTAACCTGAAGCCCGGGTTTTAGCATGCACCCACACACACACCCACCCACACACACACACACACACATATGCATATACATTAGAGTTGTCTGGAGGCTATATGAAGATTTGGCTGCTATTGTTGCAAGGGATTGAACCAAGAAAGGAACAGAAAACTAAAGTCAGACTTGCTGTCCTGTCTAGAACAATACAGACATCATTTAAAGTTTATTTCTTATTTTTGCCCAGCGCGGGTCACTTCGCACAGTTTGAATCCCGTGTAATTACTGTCTAGAACGAGGAACACACTGTCTGGCAAAAACGCTTCACTTACTGTCCAGCTTTGAAAATGGAGCTTTCATCAGAGTTAATGTCTTGACTTGCACAAAGCAGAGAGGGTGTATGTGCTTCATGCTTCAGCACAGAACACGCATGTTCTTTTTACCTGTAGAACAAAAAAAAAAACCCAAGGCTGCTGAATTTCAATTTTCACACGAGGCCCCCGAAGCTGTAAATACACACACGCTGTCAGGAGAGGCTTTCATGTGGCATAGAAAAGAACAAGAGCCTCACATGGTTGAGTGAGTGTTTAGGATATAGTCTGTCACAGATTGACATTCTGGTTAAAAGTCTGCAAAACACAACCTTTTTCGTGGCAAGGCTCATCATATAATCAGGCTCGGATTGCTCTGCCTGTTAATCCGCATGGACAGACTATAAATGTCTCCTGTCGTCGTTTTTGCATCACTTGTTTTATAGAAGTTTTATGAAGTGACAGGATCGTTACAGTAATTTGAATAACATTCCTGTTTACAAATCGCAGAGGTCCTTAGCAACCACCCTCTGACACCCTGGGCTTTTTGGTAAGCGATTGTGTTAGATTGTGCACTTCCTTTTTTTTCTCACTGCAGATAATCCGTTTGCATTCATTTATGAGCGCGACACTTCTCTTCTTCTCTTTAAGTCTGTTTCAATACCGTTCCCTTCCCTAACCATCTGCTTGTCTGCTGTCACAAACGTTCAGTACTTCTGCCATCAGCCGTCAGTACACTGTGTGCTGTACACCCATAATAGTGTGTTTGTCTTTAAAAAGGAGAAACAGCAACGTGTGAGCCAAGCAGCCTGGCACACAGCTGTTCCTACCACAATTTTATTCTTACATGCAGAGATATATTTTTGACAGCTCGCTATATTTGGCTGCAAAGTCAGTACTATCACTTCACAAACAACATGTATTTTTTTTTTCCCTCCTCCTGTTCCTGTTGATTAACACATCTGGCAGCAGATGTTTGAAGCCACTTCATATCCGTGTGGGATCATTATTCATCCTCGGATTAAAAAACACCCCATGGCATCACTGATTTGACAGCCTTTAATCTCACGTACCACTGATTCATCTCCATTTTGTTGCAGCTTTGCTCTCAAGGCAAACAGAAGTCGACGTCTGCCAGACATGGCCTCTGTTGATGTAAACAATAGGGGTTTAGTGAACGTTTGTGTGTGTGTGTGTGTGTGTGTGTGTGTGTGAGAGAGACTGTATATTGTGAGTCTGAGTGGTTACAGTGTTAGACTGAAGGTTTAAATGACTTCATCGAGATTCGTTTTATTTTATTTATTTATTTTTTTAGTTGTATAGTTTACGTTTATGGGCAGAGTATTGTTGCCTCACAGCGACGGGCTCCCCGGTTCCTTCCTGTCTGCGCAAATTTATGTGCATATGTTCACATGGGTTTTCCTCAGGGTTCTCTGGTTTCCTCCCACCACCTAAAACATGCTGACAGACTGGCTATGATCAATTGCTCCTAAATATGAATAAGTGTGTATGTGTGTGTGTGTTTGTGCATGGTGCCTATGTACCATTCAGGGTGTATTCCTACCTTACGAGTGGGGCAGGGCAGGGGTGGCTCAATGGTTAAAGTGTTGGGTTACTGAATAGAAGGTTGGGGGTTCAAGCCTCAGCACTACCAAGCTGCCCCTGTTGGGCCCCTGAGCAAGACCCTTAACCCTCAACTGCTCAGTTGTATAAAAAATGAGACAAATGTAAGCCACTCTGGATAAGGGTGTCTGCCAAATGCCGTAAATGTAAATGAGTGTTCCAGGGATAGGCTCTGGATCCACCGAAACCTTTACCAGGATAACGGTCATGGTCAGTGGTAGCTCAGTGGTTAAGACTTTAGTCTACTGATCGGAAGCTCAGGAGTTCCCAACACCACCAAGCTGCCACTGTCGGGCCCTTGAGAAAGGCCCTTAACCCTCAACTGCTCTGTTGTAGAAATACGATAAATCTCAGTCAGTCTGGATAAGGGTGTCTGGCAAATGCCATAAATGTAAAAATCTCGATAAACTTCAAAGTGCTAGTGAAAGTGTGTCCGATTTAGCCAATTTCCTACTTTCTGTCCTTTCCCTAGGCAGGCTGATGTACTCAAAGATAGCATTTCAAGCAAGCTTGAATCATGACCATAACTCTCTTTTCTATGTCAAATCAATTACACAGTCAATTAACTCTTGCTGTGAAATGTTCAAATGATTCACATGATTCAACTATGCAGTGATTCTGAGTAATCAGAATTCAGTATATGATTCGGTACTGATCTTTGATTGTTCTCATGTGTATTAACGGCCCAGAGTCACAAATACTTTTGCATGCAAACTCAAAAATACCTTCTCAAACACAAAGTCTTTAAAGGTATAGCCTTGTGTTGTACCACCCCCCTTCTTTTACTTTCTAACATTTACCCTGCGCTCCTCTCACTCTCTCCTCTTCTCTTTTTCTCTTTCTTGTTCTTTCTCAGCCATGAGCTCTTGCTAAGCGTCAGGCAGGTGGCCAGGCAGGAAATGACACATGCAGAGGCATCTTGAGTTGTGCAACCTCCTGTGTGTGTGCGGTGAAGCTGCCTCTGTCTGCTTGTTTATGAATTCTCCCACATACAGTATATCGCACACAAAGTTAGCGAGGGCAACAGGCTCATAAACATTTCTAGAAAACCGACAGAAATCACGCCGCACTTACGGGACCGAGCGGCAGCCTTTCTTAAATTTGCAGATGAAATCACTATAGCCTTATTCCTAGAGCATTTAATTAGTAAATTGTTAAAGATCTAGTCAGTCAGTCATTATCTGTACCGCTTATTCCCAGTTACGGGGTCACGGGGGAGCCGGTGCCCAGCCGGCAACTC
>JAOTRJ010000002.1:15215420-15226226 GCA_028564905.1 Leptodoras praelongus | reverse complement strand
TAATTATTTGTACACTGTAAATTACAGTAGAGATCTTTATTGTCATTCTAGCCCTATACACTCACTGACCACTTTAATAGGAACACCTATGCCCCAGCTCATTCAAGCAATTATGCAGTCAGCCAATGGAGTAGCAGTCGTGCAGTGCATGTGCCCAGTGTAGCCACAGATTCCTGTTCTTAGCTAACACACAATGTGTCCTCCTTCTGATGTAGCCTATCAGGTTTGGCATGTTGTGTGTTCTGAGATGCTGTTTTGTTCACCACAGTTGTAAAGAGTGGCTGTTTGAGTTACTGTAGCCTTCTTGTCCGTGCATCGAGTCTGGCCATTCTCCTCTGACAACATGGCATTTCTGCCTGTCTGCTGTTGCAGTGTTCTCTGTATGCTCTCCAAACTGTTGCATATGCTTCTGAACTACTCAGACCAGCCTGGCACCAACATCCATGCCAAGGTCGAAGTCACTGGGATCCCATTTTCCTTATGTTTGCTTCCCCATGACAGGATAATTGCACGAATGAGCAAGGGTACAGGTGTTTTTATTAAAGTGGCCAGTGAATGTACAGTAAAACAAAATAATGTTGTCCATGCAGTATATTATGGAAAGTGGCAACAGTGTGGTACAAGATAATCACCTGACAACATGTAGTGCAATAAAGTTTGAGAAATGCAGATTTATAGTTAATAAGGTAGTGTTAAGAGTTTGACAGTTAGCTAGTATATGAATACTCTTATTCTTTACACATTGGAGTTTTAGGAGAGAATTACTTGGTGTACATGATTTGGCATTGCCGTACAGTTACATTAGGAGCTGGCTGATGGTGGTGAGGAATAACTGTCCTATTCACTAACACACTGGCAGGTTTGTCTGGTGCATCCAGCCTTGATATTTATGGAACAAGAAGCATGACACCCTCAGTGATTTTATGCCTCTAATAAAATTCAATATGGTGAGTATATTGGCAGATACTATTTCACTTCGCATGTAAGCCCTCATGTAATTTGTGACAAGCTTGGTTCCGTATAGACAAAGTGGTGTATTCATTCACCAAATCAGCTCGGTTAAATGAAATTAAACTGCCTGCCCTTTCCAGCGGAGGCAGCAGCAGAGAGGGCACATATTTCTTATGTTTCCCTCAGTGCTTACACACATAGCGAATGCTCCTAGGGATTACTCGCACCCGAGATCCTTACGTGCGGCAGACATTAACCTCTGGACGAGGACTCCTTCTCACAAAGTGCTGTTTGCTCAGCTTAACTTCAGAACACAATCAGGTTTTGCAGGGTTGGAGGTAGCTGAAGCTCTTCGAGCCAGCTGGAGCGCTGCCAAGCTTCGGCAGAAGTTTCTCTTTTCTTCTGTTTGATATTTACTTTCGAGCCATTCAGCGGAGCCGAGCAGGGCTAGACAGACAGGCACATTCTGACTAAAGAGAGAAAAAAGGGCTTTAGAAGTCTCTCTTTAAGCTGTATTCTTCTCTCATATTGACAGAAAGGATGGGCTCCAGGGAGACTGCTTTAGTGTGCCGCTTTTACAGGCGTAATATAGGCTCCCATATGATGCATCAATACCCTCACATATACTCAGTAGGGAAGGCATGAGTGATCTGGGCCAAGGGGAAGTGCTTATGATGTGACTGGTTCTCTTTATGAGATAAAGACTGTTTTTGAAGGTCGTTTTCCTCCAATGACACATACATTTACTCATACGTCTGATAACAGGAAAATTCAGTCACTGAGCACTGTAACTATGAGTGTTCTGGTGGACAAATGCTGCATCATGCTAAGCCACAAGAACATAGCTGCACAAAAAACATGTAGCCTTGTTGAGTTCTTCTGGCTTTAATGTGATATGTACATACTAGTGCATCTCAAAAAATGAGAATATAGTGGGAAAGGTTCATTTCTTTCATAATTTAATTTGAAAAAGGTAAACTGTCTACCTATTGTCTACTGTATTTTATATTCTTTGCATGTCAAGAGATATATTTCAAGGATTTTCCTTTTCATATTGATCATTATGGATCATTAGTAGCTCATGAAAAGCAGAAATCCAGTAACTCAGAATATTCCTTTTGTGAACAGCCAGCCTTTTCAGCAACGACCTTCTGTGGCCTTGTGGAGGGTGTTGATGATCGTCTTATCCACAACTGTCATGTCAGCAGTCTTCCCCTTGATTGTGGTTGCATGTGCTGAACTAGACCAAGAGACACACGTTGTATATATACTGTTTGAGACACTGAAGTTTCATGAGCTGTAAGGCATAATGATCAAAATGAACACAAAAAGGCTAGAAATATGTCCACTATTTTTTTCCACTATATTGTAATTTTTTGAGATGCACTAGTATATATGAGCATGTTCTCATAGACTCCAGTGCTGATTATGATAAAGTAACAACGAGTAACTTGTGGTTTCAGGACACAGGCAGAAGCTGGAGGACCCTCCAAAAACAGGGCTGTTCTCAGAGCGGCTGAGCGAACTAGAACGTCTGCGCCACAGCACCATGAGGGTGGCAGTGCCCACGCAGAGCCCCAGGCCATCTCTCAACACCGCAGCAAACTCCTTCAGCCCACAAGGACAGACACAGATCTCAGGTAAGAGAGTCAGCACACCAAACCAACATTTTAGATAATGATCACCTTCATTAAATTGAATATGTTTGAATATTTCATTTCCTAACCGTGTGGAGCCGCCCTGTTCCATGCTCGATGAGGTAAATGCAAATGCTTGTTGGATTTCCTCCAGTCTGTGCAGATACCAAGTTTACCAAACGAATGTAGAAAGCAAACAGGAATGCATTCTTGTCTTGCTCTTTAAATTGTTGCTGTTTATTGTAATAGAGCAGATCTCCCGGCTCACTAAGAGAGTAATTATGGTTTCCAGCACACTGTCTTCATAATGTATCATTATAAAATCCATTGAAATTGTATCACTGTTCCATCCAGTTCCTTTGGGCTTATCGTTCACTGAAATGACAATAAGATGAAGCGTGAAGCGTGAGATCCCCTGCAGACGTGAAACGATCAGTACGCATTAATGTCATCAAGCTGCACTGTATCAATTATTGACAGTCAGTTCATTTCTTTGCTCGCTCCATTGCTTTTGCAGACCCACGGCAGTCACAGTCGTCTCCGCCGTGGTCTTATGAGCAGCCGTACACGCCCTACCTGAGCCAGATGACTTCTCCTTCCATCCACTCCACCACTCCGCTCTCCTCCACACGAGCCACAGGACTACCCGCAATTAGCGACGTACCGAGGCGTCTTTCAGGTACAAAACATGCCTGTGCCACCAGACCGAACCGCTACACCACCCACATCACACCTCCAGTCTGAGCTCCTACATTTACCTACATGTGAAAGAGAAAGATCCTTTGATTTGTATGTGCATCTTCTTTGCCTGAGTATTTCTTTAGTTAATTGAACTAATTAAAGTTTATTTTTTCAAAGGTTTGTTAAATCTACTCTGTGTGAAGTTAAATCAAAGCAGATGTTTCCAGCCTCCACTTTTTCAGCGTCGGTTGCATAAAATTTGCTCATGATAATATCTCTCCTTGCCCCATCCCTTCCACTTGAATCTTTGAACTTGTGAAGAGCTTCTTTTGAACAAGCTTGAAAAGGAACAATAAAAAAGAATAGAGTTACTGACTCATCGTCTACAATATGCAGAGGCTGTAAAAGGTTCAGGTCTGAGTGAGAAAGATCTGTTGTGTATCCATGCCTTTATTAATTGAACAAGAGAATATGTTATACACCCTGCTAGAAACAAACATGAAGTTCCTTCTTCAGTACACCTGTTTGACTCTTTGCCAGCTCATATTTTGAACTTCTTTCCCCTCCGGCTCTCCACCCTAACTGTGTTCTTTGAGCACAGGGCAAACGTGAAAGTTGAAATGACTTGGCGCGGCTGTTCATTGCCTGCTTTTTGAACCCTGGCCAGCTGCCTTGTTGGGTTTGATTAGTTTAGATTTCACCCCCTTTTCATCTTGGCAATGTCAGCCTTTGTTCTTTCCTCAAAGAGACACATGCACCTCTTGGTCCTAATGCCCTCTATTCTTCTTTTGATAGGCCACGGACGTCCCTGTGCTGGGAGGGGACGTCCCATATCAGCTCATTTGGCGCAGCTGCCATACTGCCCCATCTTGTCTTTATTTTGTACTCAGTCTCCAGTTCTTTACTCACAGTCCAGGGTCTGATGAGATAAAGACAAGATTACAGGGATGGACAAATCAGAAATGGCTTAGGCAGCTTTCACCTAGGCAGGTGAAAAGGCCCAGAGTGGTTCCCTCATGCATTTTTTGGATGCTCAGAAACTTTCCATTCACTAAGCTATACTAGGTAGAATCATTTAATCCAAAAGGCTGACAAGCTAAGTTAACTAGTTTACTAAGTATTAGTGGCGAGTGCACAAATCCACACTTTTTCTATCCCTAGCCTAAGAATGAATTATGATAAATGTATCATTGTCGTGCATTTTATCAGCACCATGGAGTTTGTATAATCTGGTGTTTAATGATCATGACTGTGTTTCATCTGAAATCCAGCTACATCAGTACTGAGTTTCAGGTTACAATTGATATTATATGGTACAGAAAACAAGTTCAAATATAGTCTCCATAATTTCTTCCATTTCTTATTAAATCTTGATGATGATCGTTTTGTTCTTTGAGCTCCCCTCTCTGTGGCATTGTCCTCTGACTAGTATTTCCTGTTCGATCTGAAACGGCAGCCAGCTGATAACGTGAGCACCCAATATGCCTATAATTGGCCACACATGTTCTCTTTAGCGTGCCAATTCATCACTTGCAGGCGCGTACACTAAAGCAGGCCTGCAGCTTTCCACCAGCACATTGACAGTGAGGACGGCGTGGAGCCGAACTGCACTGAACTGATGCCTAGAATCAGGGTTACGAAGCGGTCAGTAGAGGAACTGATAAGGAAAACAGATGAAAGATGAGATTAGTGGATGATGAGTGAGAGTGTGCTGGGGGTGACAGAAGGAGAAAGTTCAGTGTGGTAAATGGTTGAGATTGGTGATGAGAAGGAAGAGGATTAGGGAAGTCTTTTCTCCATTTGCACTCTTTTGGCCCAGTGCTGTGGTAGCCACAGACTATTAGTGGTTTGTAATTTTTAGAAAAGCCAAACGAGGGTCTGAAAGAGCAGATCTGCCCCTTCTCTCTGGCTAATCGCAGACGTGCAGCCACATCTGAGGCAGCTCATTATGCATCCCATGGAAACTGTTTTCCCCTCAAACTGCTTCCATATGGGTTCCTGTTTTATCCTGCACTTATCCAGCTTTGATATTTTTGCAAATATGCGTGTACACAGGAATACATAAAACAACCTTGCACTAACAATAGAAGATATGAGAGAGATCAGTGCACCTATAATCATGGAGAAATAAACAGGTGTTAATGAGATTGATTACTTTGCTATTTCAGCATGACAGCAGTAACAGCATGTGCCCGAGGCTTGTAATGTGTGGTTTGAAAGCTACAAAGTACAGCGAGTACAGGTTTTTGCTCATCTGTGTACAGGTTTTTCAAACTTCTCGACTGATTTTTATTCTCGTCGTACCTTATGTACAATGTTTGCTTTGACATTTGGAATTAGGAAACTCAGATCTCATCGCTCAAAGATAAAAAAGAGTGTGTAATAAACGTTTAGGGAGTGTGCATTAAAAGTAATGCTTCACAGCACCCCATTTTGTCTGAGTGTTATTGCTTTCACTATTGAAACTGTGGAATAGGAAACGTAGATGCCACAGTAGCTGCTTTATTAAAACTACTTTCATAAATCAGTGCCCTCGCTGTAGGGCTACGAGTCACTCGTACACCATTGCGAGTCTGTGGAGTGACGCAGCTTTTCCCTGATTAAAAAAGATCTGTGTAGCTTTCTGTAAACTCCTTTGTTACAGATGTTATATATGTTTTGCTTATTGCAGACGACGTAAATGAATACAAGGCCTCAAATTGCCAGTAATTTCATTGCACATGACTGCTGAAAATGTGAGCAAAGCATTGCTAATGTAAAAGTACTACTACAGGGTGGGCCATTTATATGGATACACCTAAATAAAACGAGAATGGTTGGTGATATCAACTTCCTGTTTGTGGCACATTAGTATATTGGCGGGGTAAAACTTTTCAAGGTAGGTGTTGACCATGGTGGCCATTTTGAAGTCGACCATTTTGGATCCAACTTTATTGTTTCCAATGGGAAGAGGGTTTAACATAACTTTATTCTTTCATGCGTTATTTACAAGTTAATTACAAGTTGTGGTATATGGAGTACAAAGATAGTGGGGACATTCTTCAACAACGGAAACCTCAATGCCACTGGATATCTGAAATTGCTACATGATGATGTGTTGCCCTCTTTATGCACTGATGATGGCACGTTCCCTGAGTTTTTCCAGCAAGATGGTGCACCACCACATTATGGGTGTCAGGCATTCCTACATGGACAGTTTCCTGGAAAGTGGATTGGTCGTCGTGGGCCAGTTGAATGGCCAAGGTCTCCCAATCTGACCCCCTTAGACTTTTATCTTTTTATCTGAAGGCAATTGTCTATGCTGTGAAGATACGAGATGTGCAGCATCTGAAACAACAGATACTGGAAGTCTGTGCTAGCATTTCTTCTGCTGTGTTGCTATCAGTGTGTCAAGAGTGGGAGAAGAGGGTTGCATTGACAATCCCACACAATGGGCAGCACTTTAAACAAGTGGTCATGAACTTGTAAATAACTCACTTGTGAAATTCTCAATAAGTTTGATGTGTTACATGACCCTCTTCCCATTGGAAAAAAATAAAGTTGGATCCAAAATGGCCGACTTCAAAATGGCCACCATGGTCAACACCTGTCTTGAAAAGTTTTCCCCCAATCACAAATCCAGCTACATATAACCAATAGCAAAAATATACATACTTTGAGGAATCAGTGATTTTCACAACCAAATGCTGCCCAGTCTGCAGAGATTTGAATTCAGGTGGACTAAGTTGAAATGTAGCCTAAAGCAGAGTCTAGATCTCCTATATCTGTGTTTTAATGCTTCCATGACTTCTTAGGAAATGTACTAAACACACAGCCTACTTTTCTTTCGTTCAGGTACATCAGATCTGAGCCCTTTCGCAGCCGACCCACGCCAGTTCGAGCGCCAGTTTCCCAGCCTGTCCTCTCTGACCGAGACACGCTTCTCTAGTCCCAGGATGCACTACCCTGCCACATTCACCTACACACCAACCCCAGTGACATCGGGCATGTCTCTAGGAATGTCCAGCACCACCCACTACCACACCTACCTGCCACCTCCATACCCAGGTTCCACCCAGAACCAGAGCGGGCCATTCCAGACCAGCAGCACACCCTATCTGTACTACGGGGCTTCATCTGGATCTTACCAATTCTCCATGGTGCCAGGTGGGGAACGCTCCCCGACACGAATGCTGCCACCGTGCACCAGCGCCTCGACAGGCATCAACCCCAACCTCCCAGCTCAGACAGAAGGCACCGAAGCTGACGGCAGCCACAGCAGCTCTCCCACCGCTCTCAACTCTAGCGGGAGGATGGATGAGTCCGTGTGGCGGCCATATTGAAAGGGGTCAGCCACCAGGGTTACACAGGTCAACGTAGCAACACTCACAAGCTACGCAAATCTCAGTAGTGATAGTTGTTGTGGAACTGGTTTCTAAGCACAAATGCTACAAATTGCGCAGTTCAGAAAGTAGTGTGACTTTAATACTTTGATTTACAAGTCCAGGCATTATTGTGATGTTCCACTGCAGAACCAGTGAGAGCCTTGCAAGCGCTCTGTTGTTGAACTGAACTGGTAGAAGAACTTTTATTAAGTATGCATTTCCCAGACTATTGACTGAGACTGTTTTCATACTA
Source organism: Leptodoras praelongus (assembly GCA_028564905.1). Classification (NCBI taxonomy): domain Eukaryota; kingdom Metazoa; phylum Chordata; class Actinopteri; order Siluriformes; family Doradidae; genus Leptodoras; species Leptodoras praelongus. The sequence continues at coordinate 15,218,340 of JAOTRJ010000002.1, read as the reverse complement.
ACTCAGTGTATTTTAGACTTTTCTTTTTTTTAACACTGAACATCGTTTTCTAATTTATGAGTGAAAGGTCAAATACATTAGATGGTACCTGATTATGTATATGCCCTCAGATCTTCTTAATTTATGTATAAAACTGTAGCAGATATGGTACTAAGAAGCAATATAAGCCATATAAACCTTAAATTATGCAAAGCGGTTAGAGGGACAAAATTTAAGACGCTTGAATAATATTTTGGAAATGATTAATAACTTAATTGTATATTTACTCCTTAGTAATTTAAAATGTTTTTTTTTTCTTTACTGTAAGGCAAACCCATATCCAATATGTAAACAATGAAGGAAAGATGTCAGACTCAGATCAACCGTTTGGGTTTTTTGTGCTTGGGTTGTTGCTTTCCTCCTTAGAAAGCTGCAGACATAAGGAGGGGCAGTTGGCTTAAGAATTGAGGGGCACTTGCAAAGATAACAAGACCCAAGTCTTGAACTGAGTGAAGCATTTATTTACACGTATGTGACATATTCCGCTCTCAGTTCTTATTCTGACTTTGTTTATCTGATGCTTTTATCAAGTTAATTTATTTTTCAGTTTTCTTTTTATTTAATGATATTGAGTGACTATGAGCAAGACCAATAGATAGCACCAGTTGTCTCACTCTTTCCATGTTCGCGAGGAGCTATGTTCAGGCTGCCTACAGTCAACGGCACCCTTAGAATCACACTGCGTGTTTCAGTCATAAGCTCTGAGTACACGTACGATGTACACAATCAATACGAGGAATCGGCCTTTAATTCTTAACTGGACCATGTGACTGTGCAGGTATGAGGTCAGGTGAACACTATGCAAAAAAAATATGTATAAAAAAATGTTGTTGTTTTTTTACAAAAATATCAAATGGATCGCATTTCGCTTTTTGTGCATGTATAACATCCCAGAACTATTATTTCATGACAAGTGGGAAAATGTATGCCAGATATTCCGGGTCATTTACTAGAAGACATTGAGCATGTTATATTTCTTAATGCAACTTTTGTAAGCAGATATTCCAGCATTCAGACAATCGGGCACTTTTAACAATCTAAATTACTTACTCAATACTGTTTGCGTTTTTGTTTCTAATTGTAATTCTAAACTTATTTATTGCTTGGTGAACCATGCGTCAAGATTGATTTTTTTTTACTTAGATTGACAAGAGATCTGCAAAAAATGTCACAGTTTTTATATTTGTAATGGTGTAATTTTTTTACGAGATTTAATCACGGTCTTTGGAATATGTATGTGTGGGTGTGTGTGCGTGTGTTTTTTGGATTCAGACAACACGTGATGCTTCGTTTGTAGATTGTAACTTAAGAGGCTGCAGGCAGCACCCGGGAAAACCAATGTAATTTTTTTGTTTGTTTTTATCTGAATCAAAGCACTTCTTTTATTTTCTTTTTGTCTTTGCTTGGTTTTTAAGATATCTTTGATGCCATGGGGGAAAGGGAACAGCCAATCACAAGGTCACAAGAGTCATCACTTAGGTACAGAGCTCAAGCCAGATCAAGTTTACAGCTAAGACCCGAACGCACACAGTTCAGCTCACTTTGATTAAGAGTAATTAAGCAATATGTGAGATTCAGTACTGCTACAAGAGTAATCAGGGTTTTAACTTGGGTATAAACTGGACTGACTGTTATGGAGAGCACAAAAAAAATGTCACTCTGGCTCAAAGTGATCATAGAGTTTTCCCGCATCTGCTTTAAATCTGATTCCTCATTTTCTTGAAACTGTTGTCTTTTGGCTGTGAGAAGAGCGAACATGTTTACAATACTGCAAAAGACTTAAAGAACCTCTGCACTGTTACCATGATTGAACTATTGCTGATAACTGCTTTATGCCAGTGATAAATAATACCAAAAGTTTGACTTGTTCTGTCTGAATTATATGTTTTAGTGACATTGGAAAGTCTCGCAAGCAGTTTTGGGTTTGCATCAAATAGCTGACAAATGTATGGCTTATGTGTGGCTCAGGAGCCCTGAGCTTTATGAATGGCCTAGCGAGTAATGTTAATCAGAATCTGTGGTCAGCAAATCCGCTGCTGGAGTCAGTTCCAGGATTTTTCATCTCCAAGTGAAATCCAGCACACTCGGAGTTGACTGATTGGCCGCGTTCACAGCTTTGAGGTCTTCGAGGGTCACTTGGGTTTCATAACTAACCAAAAATGAATTTTCCTCTCTGATTAAGTGGCCTAGTAAAGTAGAGGCCTGCAGGCTGAGAACAGGAATAACTCACAGCGAGTAGTTTTAGATTGGCCAGTCGAGAGCAGCAAATGCAAAATTCTGTCCGGTATATTAGAACATGTCACTCAAATACAGTGTTTTGCATCTGGAAATAAACCCTTTTCTACATAAATACACATTGTTTTGAATAACCTTGATAGATGATTAGTTTGTAAACTGCTGCAGACCATTTTGTTTACTTTGTTCACCATTGCTTTCCATGCACATACTGTACAGATTTTTATATCTAGTTGATCGGTCACCCTGGTTTTCTGTCTCACACCTTTTCATTAGTTGAACTCATTTATTTGTGAACTTTCTCTAGGACTAACAGGTCCTGTAAAAATTGTGAGATTGTTAAACATTTCTAATGATTGTATCATTGGTCTTGGAGAATAAAAAGAAAGATTTTGTTAAAAATGTTTGCCTGGACTGTATTTTTCCACACTAAAGTGAGAAGGCAGTCATAAATCCAGACCCTGGGACATGATTATAATGGATGATATACAGGGGTTAGACAATGAAACTGAAACACCTGTCATTTTAGACACAATCATTTATTAGTATGATGTAGGGCTTCCTTTTTGTTGGTCTTGGGAATGACATGTACAAGTCCTGCACAGTGGTCAGAGGGATTTTAAGCCATTCTTCTTGCAGGATAGTG
>JAOTRJ010000002.1:15121872-15133674 GCA_028564905.1 Leptodoras praelongus | reverse complement strand
GAGCAAAACTGTGCTCTTACCCTGCTAATTGAACCTTCATACTCTGCTCTTACTGGTGCAATGTGCAATTAATGAAGGTTGGCCACCAGGCTGGTCCAATTTAGCCATGAAACCTCCCACACTAAAATGACAGGTGTTTCAGTTTCATTTTCTAACCCCTGTATATATATATATATATATAATATAACATACTTTGTGCTCTAAATAGTTTATATCTAATACTGTGTTTATATTTTACCACTGCATTGTATTTAAATATTCTTGCCACACACAATACATTTGGGGAAGTAAGAGTTAATTTGGCACAGATGGTGGAAGAGTATAATCCTCTTTCACAGGAGTCACTCCTCCCTGCATTGGAGTCTTCATGTATCTGTTAATAAGCCTAATGGAATGAATGGAGACAGAGTGAAGAGAACAACATACAGATGTATCATCCCTGTAGTGGGTCACTGTGGTTGCTGAGTGACACACCACCATGCTGCATTGGATACTGTTTCATCTTTACAGATGTTTTCAGTGTTATAGTGCCTGCTGAACCAGCTTCCTGGAGACCTTAATAGCCAAGACCAGAGTTTGGAGGGTTTTGCCACAGCTCATTGCAACAATGCTAAAGGGTAAGCTACTGTGTGCAATGCTGTATGAAATTAGTGCAAGAGACACAAGATAGCACACTTAGAAAAGGTGGCCAGAATGGACCTGGGCCCAATCCAATAATTCCATGAATAAAGCAACAGGCTATAATTTATAACATGGTTAGTAGGATGATGATGATGGATGTTTGTGAATGTGCACAGCAGGAATAATGGGCTCTAGAATAATTTTGTGCTGTCAAACTCAATGGTTGTAATCACAGCGTAATAAAAGCTGTGCAACACTGCTGTCATAAAATCCTGTGACCCAATTAGGCTTCACACTGACTTATAAGGTTGTTATGGACTAGAGAAGCACACTCAAAGACTGTAGAATGCATAGGTTAATTATTATTGATTATTATTGTTCTGTCACTTGGTTTGATGTCTAATTATAGGTACATTTTCATATTACCCATAGTTTCGAGTATCTATGACTTGTTATCTGTTACTTTATAATTATTTGTCATGGATAAGCAACACATTACCTGAGGAGATCACATTGTGCGATTGCTGTACACACATGCTGGATAGGAGAATAAAGTTGATTTTGAATTGAACCATTCTTTAAGTGTTATTGGTGCTCTTGGTTAGTACCCAATACCTAGTTAGTCTCCAGTTAATTGTCTCAAGTATACACTTATTTACTAACATCATTCACATGAGCAAATAACACAGAGGCAGTTATTTCTCCCAATCTCCTTCAGTGAACAGTTTATAACTTTAACTGAGTAGACTTCACGTTAGAACTTTAATGAATTCACAGTTTTTTTTGACATTTTGTCATATTTACTTGTGTGTGCGTATATTTTCTGCCTATTTCATTGTGGGTTGATTAATGTATGGGTAATTTTGTAATACAGGGTAAGTCAAAAGAACTTTAATGAATTCACTTTTGAGTCTGGTTTCTCTCAAGGTTTCTTCCTCTTAACATCTCAGGGAGTTTTTCCTTTCTTTTCCTTTCCTTGTCTCCCCCAGCTTGCTCATTAGAGACAATGCCCATTGTTAAAAGTGCTTCAGAAATAAATTAGAATTTAACTGATTGAATTTTTTACTATACCTAAAAGTCATATTAGCAAGTGGGCCAGTGAACACATCCAAAAGATTAAGGCCTGAATGGAAGCCTGTTTCTGCCAGATATAGACAAAATATTAATCATGCCCTTTACCTAGTCTTAACAAGTAGAAGATTTATCTCAATAATACTATAGTATAATAACCAGTTATTTTTCTTCAAATGATTACTTAGAAGCTTATTCCCATGGTAAAGTTGGTTTCATATTTCATGGTGCAGTCTACTCCATTGCACACAGCAATTATTATTTATTTCAGATTTCAATAAATCATACAATTAAATGTATGATGTCAGATCCTTTGAGAAGCTGTTATACCATTCCTTTCGGTTTGCACCAGACAGCCCTTGGGCTGTAAATGTTTCTGTATCAGATTAGTGAAATGCATGTCTGACAGAGCTTCACAGCATTTGTTCCCATGAGTATCACAAGTGTCTGCCTGTGTTCGCAATACAGAGTGGAAGATAACAGATGAAGGCTGAAAAACGATCTCTTCTTATTGTCATATGAAAGGGTTGTATTATGCTTATGATCATTTCATGTTGTCCTTTTTACTTAAATGAAGAAACAGCCTGGTGTGCTTAAATATTAACATTGTTAGTTCTAGCATTGCCACTGAGCATGCCATGAAAGAGAGATTCCAGTTTCAACATGTAAAATCTTTATAAAGTGACATGTGTGACATGTTCCTTTGAAATGTAATTAGGAGCACTTAAGGAAGTAACAGAGGGTCACTTTATTTTCTGGTGCAGAGGTTGTGCTGGCTTTGCAAGAGCTTACAGTAAGCTACTTTCTGCCAATTATGTAGGAGGGACTTAACAGGAGAACATCTTAGACATACAAAAGAGAACTTAATATGTTAAAGTACAAACAAATACAATGATATCTATTTAAATGTGCATGATTGGGGATGTTAAATATTAAAAGCAGTAGTATTGTGATGACTAAGAATATCTCTGCTAGGATCTGTTGCTATATTCTAACATAATCCTTTAGTATGTTGCACTGTAGATTCACACTTACTCTGAGCTTCTCTATGGAAACAGAAGCCCTGCACTTACCTGCATTTAATGTTGTGCACAATGCACATAGCAAAGGAACAGGTTAGAACCCAATTTCATACCAGTTACATTTCCTGTCTTCAACACCAGCATATATCCTTGCATTAATGTCACAGAGTTTTTCTTAACTGTGTGTTCATTAGAGAAAGGGGTGTATCCTGAAAGAACCAATGTCTGCCCTGGCAGCCAGCTGCACTAATTATCCATATAATAACACACAAAATAGTAAAAAAAAGCACAGAACAGTCAGTTCCATTCGCTTGAGGATGTGTTTTCCCCCCTCACAGATTTTTCCTCGCTGTCTATTCTGGGCCTTCCTGGCATGTGTTTAATGCTCACATAGACTCAAGATGAATAAAGAAGCTTTGCACTCTGTCCTTAGCTTCCCGATGACATGCTTAATGGCTGCATCTTTAGTGGCAGCATTCTGAACATATGTTACTATGATGCTTGCAGTACTTCAGATGAGCTAGATGCTACCTGAAAAATCTGTTTTAGTTTTCTGAACATTTTGTAATATTTATTTGGATCATGTGCCCTATGAGTGTGTGTATATTTTCTGCCTGTATTTCATTTGTGGGTTGGTTAATGTATGGGTAATTTTGTAATACAGGGTGAGTCAAAAGCCTCAGGACACCCTTTTATTTCAGAAATTGAGATATTGCAAATCTGATTGCAGCAATCAATTTCTGAGACAATTCTGCCCTTCTTTGATATGCTACATGAATACCTTCCCATTGGAAAAAACTTGCCCTTGATCCAATATGGTGGCTTTCAAGATGGCAGCCACATTCCACACATAGCCTAAAAGATAGGCCCCCTCAATCATTACTTCCTGGGGTCTTCAGATATGTCATTTTCCATTTCATTTCTGAAATAAACAGGTGTCCTGAGACTTTTGGCTCAACCTGTAGTATGACAATGATACAACAATATGATATTAGATATTTACCCATGTTTATATAAAAGCTATATAAAAATCACCAAAACACCAGAAAGGTATAACAAATTCCTTTAAAGACCAACAGTTTTTCATAGCTTACACATTCTTGGCTGAAATTAACCCTTCCTCTTACAATGTGAGGTAGATTAATGAAGTAAATAGGTGTTTCCCATGATTAATAAATTATTGGTATTAAATAGAGAATCATATTTCCTTGTTTTTAATGAATAATTATATAATCATGAATTCTGTTATCCTGAAAGCATTAGATAACTTTCTTCAGTGGATACAGGCTTGTTTAAGTACAGAAACACTACAAATTCTGTATCATATGGGTTGGAAGTTGCTTTGCCTTCTGTTTATGTTTATGTCATATAAATTGAATATAACATGGATAAATGGGACTCATGTGGCAATAATGGAGAACTTGTATTCCTTTTGTATTGAATATGTTGTTTGTACTCTATTATCGATCCACTGTGGTTAGATTTATGTATGGTTAGATTTATTCTCTAACCGCACAGGAGGTTTGATTAAATCTTATATTATACTGCTCAATAGATACTCTTTTATTATTTTTTTAACCAAAAAAAACATTTACCTTGATGATAATGTATGATGTGGTGTTATTTAATAGAATTTGTCTTTTGCATGAGGTATCTGCCGATGAAAGGCATGATTTGTGATATTTTAAAGATAATGCACTACAGTCTGTTCCTTTATTTCAGAGCATTTGGAAGTGTTAATAATACAGAGTTTCTCTCCTGCAGTGTCAAGCAACTAGGAAGAATGCAGAGTGCAGGCTTCTCCAATGTGAGCTCCCAGATTAGGAATGATTCCTTTTCTCGTTTCTCCAGTGTGACCACTGCCACCCCAGCCAAGAGAATCACTTTCTACAAGAGTGGAGACACCCAGTTCAGTGGTATCAAGATGCCCATTCATAAGCGAAGCTTCAAATGCTTTAATGCCTTGCTGGATGACCTTTCACAGAAAATGCCTTTGCCATTTGGTGTGCGCACAATCACTACACCCAGAGGAACTCGTACTATTCAGAGTCTGGAGCAATTACAGGATGGGGCCTGCTACCTGTGCTCTGATCGCCAGCATGTTAAGCCAATCGATATGGAGGCTACAGGGAAACGGCCTGCTGTCTGGCACCACAGCTACCCACTTAACACCCAGAGAAAGCCTTCCCGACCTGATGAGCCACCTACGCAACATTCTGGCCACCATCGACAACCAAAGAGGATTATGCTGGTGAAAAACAGTGATCCAGAAGTGAGAAAGTCCATCGTTTTGAGCAGAAAGAGAGTTCGCAGCCTTCGTGTTTTTATGGATGAGATTTCAGAACTCATGCAATTCCACATCAGGAAGCTATATACCTTGGAAGGACGGAAGGTTAGCTACTATTTCTGATCTTGAGCAATAGTTAGCATTGGTAAATCTTCATGAACGTTGAGTTTATTGTTCATTAGCCCGATCTGAATAGAATATTATGAGATGCTGTACTAGTCATATAGTGATTATTTAGATTTTAAATGTGCTTAGTTTGTAGTCATCATTAAACAACATATTTGTTAAAAGTCAAGGATAATAGATTACTGATGGCACTTACAATATAAAAGAAATAGCATGCAAAAAAAATATAGTTTTATGCATATTATCTGTGTGCTGACTTTATATTTGGACTCTTTTAGATTGATAGTATGCAAAGCCTGATGCAATGTCCCAGTGTGCTGGTGTGTGTGGGCAGAGAGCCCTTCAAGTCCTTACTTCTGGAGAATCTGAGAAAGAACTCAGAGGAGAAGTTGCCTGGGATTGGTTCAAGGTCACACTCCAGCATCTACAGTGAGGGCCACGACAGCAAGAAAAGCGGTATTGCCTGGAGATACATATTATACTGTATAAGTAGATATCAGTAACAAGGGATGAGACAGTAAATTGATTATTAAACTGTTTTAAAACAAATTGTTTATTATGATTTATCATATTGTATTCACAGTGAACTTCGGACCAGAGACCAAGAAAAGTATCATCCATCCAAGGTCAGATTCAAGTAGCAAATTTACGAGGTTCTCCCTATCATCAGAAAAATCTTACCCAAATGGACCAGGCATGACACCAGGGCAGTCCAGTTGTATTGCGAAGGAAGTCATAATGAATGATGACGTCGAAAAAAGGGTTCTTGTCAACAAAGATGGCAGTTTGTCTGTTGAAATGAAAGTACGTTTCCGCCTTGTCAATGATGAAACTCTTCAGTGGTCCACTGAAATCAAGAAATTGCCAACATCTACAAATGAATGTAATGCTTTACAAGAAGGAGACCGTCACTGTCTTCAAAGCAAAATTGTATACTCTGAGTCCAATGCTGAATGTGAGGCTGAGCAAATCTGTTCACCAAAATGCATTCAAATGGACTTAGAATCCTACTGTCAAAATTGCTGCAACCATAGTCAAGGGTTTGACATTTGGAAAAACCCCTTATATAAGGATGATGGAAACAGTGGAACCAGGAGTTCCTCAAATTTCGCTGGATCATCTGACAAAATTACGCACCAAAATGCATCAATGGACAGTGTGTATACCATATCCAGGTCCAGTGAGGAATATACTGAATGTGTGCTAGAGAAGGCATCTTGCATCCAACAGACTATTCAAGAGGGGGACACAAGAATTGAATATTGCGCAGTAAGTCGTTGCTGCAGTCAGAGTGAGGTATCAACCAGCACCACAAAGTGTAATATAGCTGCTGACATGTGGGAGAGTAATACTGGGAAAATATGTCACCACACTCATAACAGAAAAAGAGATTATGCAGAAATTGATCATTTCAGCAAAGTCACAAAAGAACAGTTGATCTCTACTGCCAGCAATTCCTCTATCCTTCAGTCATTCAAAAAAGATGAGGACACTGATTATGATGAGCTTTCCCCAAGCACATCAAGAGCATCTGAAGAGCAAAAGCAATTTACATGTGTACACTGCTATGGCAATCAACAGTCACAAAATTTACATTCATCCTCCATAAAACCTGAGGTCTCAAACTGCTCGGCTGATGCATTAAAATCCAAAATGCACAAAACCATGTATGAAGCACCAGAAGTGCTCCAGGAGGGTAATGCAGACACAGATAGTATGGACAATGCCAGATCTTCAGTTTCAAACATGTCCTCAAGTTCTGAATGCTGCTGCTGCAGCCAATGCAGAGAAGCAACGACAAGCTTGGTGGAATCTGATGTGAAGAGCAGTTTAAAGGAAAGGGTTCAAAATTCAACGTCTGATGACAGCAAAGGGTCTAATAAAACTCAAGGAAAAACAAATTCCCCAAGGACGGTGATAGACAGTGGTGCTCAGAAAGGATGCATTGAGGAAACAAAGAGGGGGAATAGAGCTTTAAGAGCCATCTCATCATGCACATGTTTCTCAGCAAAGTCCACAATATGCCCTTGTTGTGGTGGATGCGGAAGATTAATAGCAACAATCCCAGCTCATGATACACCAGTTCAGGTAGCTGAAGAAGATGGTGAGGTTAATTCACTTGGTCAGAGATCATCTGGGTCTGAGAGATCAAACAAATGTACACATTGTGCGCTACAAAGAGGTTCTGCTATTTCAAACATACCTGAGAATACCGAACCTGTTCACAATAAGAGAACAGAGGCGAAGATCAGACATCCTTGCTCCCAAAGTGCTTTGTTTGATTTATCAAATCATTCTGCTGATTCAAAACAATCCAATATATCAAACCAGCCTGCATGCGGGAGGTCGTCTTTTGAAGAAATGATTTCTGAAAATGCTGACGTGGAGGATGTAGAAGAAAGGCCCAAAAGTGCCATATCAGTGAAATCAATTGGATCTGCGAAAACAAACAAGGACATACCAGATGAACTTTTTGGACTAGAAAATCAAATTGCGGAGGAAAAAGGGAATAAGGCCCAGGAAAATGTAACAGAAACAGAGAACATAATGCAAGATTCTGATATGGACACTCAAGAAAGAGTCCCTAGTTCAATATCAGCTAAAACACAGTCTTCTAAAAAGTCCTATAAATCCAACAGCATTCAAGACACTGGAACTGTTTCACCACCAGTTTCTCCAAACCCTGTTACAGACACTCCTTATGAAAAAATACATTCAGAGAAGTCATCCATTGCACTGTCCAAGAGTGCCAAAGTTTCAGTAAAGTCAAGTGCATGCTCAGAGACAGATATAGCATCAAAGATGAATCCCACTGATATGTCTGCAGGGCAGGAAACTAGACAAACAACAGAGTGTAGTGCACACAATTCCTTACCAGTGCCCTTTCCATCACCCAAAATGAAAAGAACAGTTCAAGCATCAAGCACACCAACATCACCAATTACAGGGGAAAACAACGATCAGGTATTAAGTGTAAAATCCTGTCATTCTTCAAAATCAACAATATCTAACCAACATCACTGCATTTCAAGCAGATGTGTTCAAAGAGTGTCAAATAGTCCCTCAGGAAAATCCAAATCTACAAAATCTTGCACTCCAGCTTCGCCTGGCCTCCTAGATGAACCATTAAGTCCAACATCAAATGCTTCTGTCTCTCTTGGACTTGCAGAAAAGAAGTCTGAGGACCTCAATGAACGATCCATGAGCAATGTGTCACAAATATTTGATGAGCCTACATGTTTGTCAGAGAAATTAACCTCTAATCCCTCTGCATTAGATCATGCTCTTAACAATTCAGCAATATCAGAAACCAGGGAGGACATCAAAAGTACAAGTTCTACAGTTTCAGATAAGTCAAAATTGTCTAATCTCGTGCAAAACCCATGCAAGAATCCTGAAGATACCTTGGGAGCTGAATCTGAAAGCATCATATCAACCAAATCAAAGACAGAAAGCAAGGTGGAGGACAAGCTTTCACAGAATAACTGCAATCATAGAGTGCCATCTGCATTGTCAGTGTCATCAGAGAAATCACAACAGGACTCACCCAGTGAAAACACTTCAACCATAAAAATGTATACATATGGTACTCAAGCAAATAAAAACACAGATGTGGGCGAAGTAAGCAAAGATTTCATCATATCTGGTTCTTCCAAATCTAGTCAAAATAAAATACCCTTGGGGAAGGCTGCCACCCACAGAGCTGCTACATCTAAGGATCAATGTACTACAAAGTGCAAGGAAAGATATTCAAACCTGGAAATAAAAGAAGGCAGGAAAACTGAATTGAACAGTTCTGCTAATGAGATTGCTTTTAAAACATCTAAATTAGACAAGAAGACACCCACTAAGAATGAATATGTCACTAAGTCTGAAGTGTCACAAAACTGTGCCACTCCAGATTCTAAAGCTGATGTTGTTTTGCCTCACAGTCCAGATCCATTAAGTCAAAAGAATACTGATGCAAAACCAGAAAGTAGAGGACCAAGAGCAAACACATCAGACAAAAACTCTAGCCTTGAAAAAATGCAGCATGTTGACAGTACCTATAAAAAGAACAGCTATAAACAAAGGAAAATTGGCTCTACATCACAAAACAAAACTGAGGATCATGGTAAGGAAGCGCTGATGCTGCCCTGCTTACCTAATGCATCGCCTATGGATGTTGTAAAAGACTGGCTCAAAAATATACCAACTGATGGTCCTATGTATGAAATGGAGGATGAATTCAGTGAGCAACATGATGCAAGTCTTCACATACCTGCCGTGAAAGAAGAAGGATGTTTTCAAAATGAAATTGGAGAACTGTCTGAAAAGGCCTTGAAAATAAAAGAATTTCAAGAACTAGGTGAGTCTGAATGTGCAGATGCTGTTACAGAAGATAAAAATACCATCTGTGATTCAAAACTGGCAGGTAACGAAACATCTCAAACTATTGTGGCCTACAGAGACTGCAATCATCTCAGTCCAAAATCAACTAAGAGAAAGAATTTAACAAATAATTGTCAGTCCTCAATACAGGTCATGAAGGTCCTCTTAAGCCCAAAATTGGACAGATGCAATAGTTTACCTGAAGTTTCACCAACATATGGGAGAAAATTAAGCACATCAGCCAAAGGACTACTAGACTGCCTTGCTAATTTACAAGTGATTGACCCAGATCCTAAGATATATGACAAATACAGTGAAATAATAAGCACTCTCCAGTCACTATGGATTAACAGGCCCTCTGAAGCTGTGGAAGACAACCAGAAAATAAAAGTTAATTCAGCAGAGGATGAGTTGAACTTGAGGTCTTCATCAGGGGTAGATGTAAGCAGTGTTTCCATAGGATCTGGCAAAGGAAGCATCGGTGGTGGGCTTGAAAACTCAGAAACAGCACATGGCAGAACAACATTAATTGCTGAACAGAAGGCCTTCCCACAGATTCAAGGACACTCTGTTATAGAGGATGGATTTTACTCTTCATCTGCTACATCCAAAAACATAAATACTTCACTTGTCTCCTCAGATCCTATAACTCCAGACATTGCTGAGAGGATTCGATGCAGTCCCGAACATGAAAAACTAAATGAGGAAGCACAAAAAGAAGGCCTTAAAGCCACAGACGAAGTCCTTCAGACTAATGAACATATAAAAGATATTAAGGAAATAGTTACAACATTCACAAGGACCACTGAGAATAATGTACATGTTAAGTCAGTAGCTGATAAAGAAACTAATCCACCAGAAAATAACTCTGGAACACCAACCTCAGTTAAGAAAGGTCAATTAGCTAAGAGAATTTCACAAGACCCAGATCCAGTATGGGTTTTGGGCTTGTTAAAGAAACTGGAAATGCAATTTATGTCTCACTATGCAAATGCAATAGCAGAGTTCAAAGTAAGATGGGATTTAAATGACAATGAGACACTTGATATAATGATCAGTGAACTGAAAGAAGAGGTTCATAAAAGGATTCAGTCTACTATAAATCGAGAGCTCCAGAAAATCCAAAGTCGAGCTGGCAGAACACCAAGACCACCAAGAAACATGCTTTCTAGAGATTCTACTGTCCAAACCGAGCAACGGCGAAGACGTCTGAAAGTGATGCAGAATAAACTTATCAAACTTTCAAGATCTGAAGACATAAACACTGCTTCAGGTACTGAATTCAGTGACCAGCGCAGTGAAGATGAATACTGTCCGTGTGACACATGCATGAAAAAGAAGATGGCGTCTAGAGTTCAATGTGCTGAAGCTTTGAGAGCGGCTCCAGTCCTTAAGGATTTTGATCTTAGGAAAATCTTGCAAACAAAGAAGGGTCCTGCTTTTACTATGCCAGTACAGTCCAAGCTGAATGAACAAAGACATCAGACCGAGGGTACTCACAGTAACAATGTCCAAGATGAGGAGGTCAAAGATGAAGGAGACCATGAAGATGATGGGCAGCCAGCAGAAGAGAAAATGTCTGATAATAACGTTGATGGAGCAGCTAATGAAGACAGCAAAACAGAGAGGGAAAGGCATGAAGTGGGAGAGGATGTAGAGTACAAGAGCACAGATAATGCGGAAGTAATGAATAAAGAGGATGAAGAGGCAGAAGAGGGAGATACAACAGCAGATGAAGAGGTAGTAATGGAAAAAGATTCACCTGATGAAGCAGCTGCAGAAGGAAAAGAAACAGAAAGCAGTGGAACTGAAGAGGGAGAAGGGAATCCAGTGGAGGAAAGATCGTCAAATGATGAAAGAGCTGAAGAAGAGGTGTCTGAAGGTGAAACAAATAAGGGGAGTGAAACTGGGGAAGGTGAGGGAGAGGTAAGAGACGAGATTAAAAAGGAAGCAGAGATACCAGAAGAGTGAGAAAACCAAACTGGGATGAATCAGGAGAAGCTGAGAATAGTAATGCTACAAGTGACAAGTGAACACAAGATGACACGCCTGCTGCTGCAACTGAAACTAAGCCTAGAAGGGGAAAAAAGAGCTTAAGTCATTAAAGGTGAAAAAATGAGTACCACTAGAAAGACTAAATCTAAGGTGTCCAGTGTAAATAGTGCAGATGAAATTCAAAGTGAATCTACTGAGGCAGAAAATGAGGTTGAAAAGGAGTCAAGGGTAATACATACAGGGGTTAGACAATGAAACTGAAACACCTGTCATTTTAGTGTGGGAGGTTTCATGGCTAAATTGGACCAG
>JAOTRJ010000002.1:15101242-15119163 GCA_028564905.1 Leptodoras praelongus | reverse complement strand
AAGGAGGCCCTACACCATACTAATAAATTATTGTGGTCTAAAATGACAGGTGTTTCAGTTTCATTGTCTAACCCCTGAAAGTGACCATAGATACTTAGAATGGTCAGCTATATCTTTTTATAGATTATGTGAGATTCTTAATGTTGTTTTCTCATGTGTGCATCAGGATAGATGTGTGTAGTGGCTTTTGTGCAGCTCAGCAGCCAGAATAGTGTTTGCGTCACGATAATCCCATTGCCTATGAAGTGTAAGTATCTTTAGATGGGAGAAAGGATTAAGGCTAACTTGCATCCTTCAGTTTGGTACACGTATTATCCACCTGTCTGAAGATGAAACGTGTGCATAACTTAGAGCGATGGGACCATCTATCATTAGTTAATCAGTTTAGTCAGAAGGGCCCTGCAGAATAACATACACCAGTTGACATTCATTATGTCATGAAATACAGTAATAGCCATAGACTTTATTCCTGTTTTTAAAATGGAGTTTGTGGTGCATGGTTTAGGCAAGATAAAGATTATTTTTGGTTCCTGGTTTGTTTCTTTAACACAGCTACAGCTACTGTACTAATATCAAGTGTACATGATCAAAAAAAGATGCTGGTCTTTTGTCTTTTTTGGTGCAGTGATAACTAAAACAGGCATCTCTGCAGATGCATCAGTCATTCTTAGAGTCAGCTTTTTAAATATGAACACGGCATAAAAAAAGATGATTTAAAGAGAAACTGAAAGCAAAATCATACCTTGCATTTTGTTTTAAAGACAATGCTTAAAAAGGCTTTGAATATAAATACATATCAATGCAGCAGCATTTTGTGTGAACATACAGGACTGTGCAAAACCTTTAGGCAGGTATGAAAAATGCTGTAAACTAAGAATTCTGTCAAAAATGGAATTGTTATTAGTTTATTTTCTTCAATGCAGACACTCATTATTGTACCGCTCTCCAGCCCTTCGGCAGACAGCCTGCCTTTTGCTAGAGTCAAATATTTAAAGTTTTGACTCATCAGTCAGGAGCACCTGCTGCCATTTTTCTGCACCCCAGTTCCTATGTTTTCATGCATAGTTGAGTCGCTTGGCCTTGTTTCCATGTCGGAGGTATGGCTTTTTCATGGAACTCTTCCATGAACACCACTTCTGACCAGACTTCTCCAGACAGTAGATGGGTGTAGCTGGGTCCCACTGGTTTCTGCCAGTTCTGAGCTGATGGTGCTGCTGGACAGCTTCTGATTTTGAATGGCAATAAACTTGATGTGTTTGTCATCTGCTGCATTAAGTTTCCTTGGCCAACCACTGCATCTACGATCCTCAATGTTGCCCATTTCTTTGTGCTTCTTCAAAAGAGCTTCAACAGTACATCTTGAAACCCCAGTCTGCTTTGAAATCTGTGTCAGCCCTTGCTGATGCAGTATAACTACCTTGTGTCTTGTTGCTGTGCTCAGTATTGACAGGGTGTGTGTCCTGTGACATGAAACTCTTCCACATTTTGCATTTTGTAAATTGATAAAAATAAACAATTACAATTTGTATGTTTGAAAGAATTCTTAGTTTATGGCATTTTGCCATACCTTCCTAAAACATTTGCACAGTACTATGTATATATAGTCGTTGATTCCAGGCATTAGGGAAATTAATAAGCCCTGGACCAAGAGTCCAGAATATCTCAGTTAATATCTGCATCAGAAAAGTTCTGATCAAGCACCACAGTGGGTTCAGGGATCAGAGTAATTAACCTTTGCTGAAGCTCCATGAAAGTGGGCCTGTTATCAGGGTTGGAATGCCAGCATAGTGCCATGATGTCATACAGTGTTTCGGGGCAGTCTGCTGGTCGTGCCATCCTGTATCCCCTCCGAATGGCCTTGACGCAAGCCGCATTGTCAAGGTCTGAATTAAAAAAAAGTTGCAAAGGGAAAACACAATCAGTAATACTTAATGAATAGTCCTTGAGGCATTCTAATTCATTCTTTTATATTTACCCGGGTATGGATAATTTCCATATGTGATCATTTCAGTCAAGAGGATCCCATAAGACCAGACATCACACTTTGTTGTGTAGTCCTTTCCAGCAAAGATCTCAGGTGCCATCCATTTTACTGGGACTTTAACTATTATTCAGAAAACATTTATACTGTTGCTTTCTTCAATCTTTGATTAATGATTAAGTTAATGTTTTTGATTGTCATACTGCTTACCTGAAGTTAATTGCTGTTCCTGGGAGAATGTATACTGAGCTAGTCCAAAATCAGCTATTTTGCAGGACAGCATTTCAGTCAGCAAAATGTTATCAGCTCTCAAATCTCTGTGAACTATGTTCTTGCTCTCCAAATATGCCATCCCTTCCGTAATCTTAACACAGGAAAAATATGAAATAGTAAACCTTAAAGCTAAATCCTTAAACAGATTAAGCCAAATATATACTGCCTTTGTAAACATAGCTTGAAAAATCTTATAAACTCATGTATGATCTGAATGAATCATTATACTTGCACTGCAAAGTCCATCATGAGTGTAAACTCAATATCTCTCATCTCTTTGTGGCCTGAAATATAATGAAATTGATATTAATTAATGTTTATACAGTGGTGTGACAAAGTATTTGCCTCCTTCCAAATTTCTTCTATTTCTGCTTATTTGTCACATTGAAATGTTTCAGATGATCCAACTCATTTTAACATAAGATACAGACAACATGAGTAAACACAAAATGCAGTTTAAAAATGGTCATTCCATTTACTGAACATAAAGATTTATTCAAAACCTTTATTACCCATGTGAAAAAGCAATTGCCTCCAAAACCTAGTATGTGGTTGTGCCATCCTCTGCAATCAAACGTTTGTGATAACTTGCCTTTGTGTTCTTTTTGGCCAGCAGTGTTTTGAGTCTTGCAGTGCTCCCATGGATACCATTTTTGCCCTGTGTCTTTCTTATTGTGGAATCGTGTACACTGACTGTAACTGAGGTATGTGAGGCCTGCAGGTGTTTAGATGTTCATCTTGGATCTTTTGTGACCTCCTGGATGAGTTGTTGATGGGCTCTGGGTGATATTTTGGTAGGCTGGCCACTCCTGGGAAGGTTCACCACTGTTCAAACTTGTCTCCATTTGTGGACAACCGCTCTCACTGTTTTTCGCTGGAGTCCCTGAGCCTCATCAATGGCTTTGTAACACTTTCCAGACTGGTGGATTTCAGTGACTTTTTTTCACATCAGTATCCGTATCTCTTTATAACGTGGCATCATGTTCTGCTTTTTGAGACCTTCTATCCAGCTTCTCATTGCCAGACAGGTTCTATTTCAGTGATGTTTAGATTCAACAGGACTGGCAGGAATCATGCCTGGGTGTGGCTACTGAAATTAAATGCAACAGCCAATTCAATATATTTAACTAGTTGATTTGGTAGTTAAGGGCACAGTTATTTTTTCGCATGGGTAATATAGGTTGTGAATAAATCTTTATCTTCATTCTGTAAAGGGAATGATCATTTAAAAGCTGAATTTTGTGTTCGTTCATGTTGTCTTTATATTATATTAAAATTGGTTTTATGCTATGAAACATTTAAATGTGGCAAAAATAGAAGAAATTGGGAAGGGGACAAATACTTTGTCACAGTACTGTATATATCCTGAGTTTTATTTCATCATTTTGTTCACTGAAATTATTGATTTACTGGTTTACATTATGAACTTACTGATGAGGTATTTCTTCAAGCTTCCATTTTTCATGAGCTCTGTGATAATACAGAAGGGTTCATCAGCAGTGCACACAGCATACAGCCTGAGTAGGTGCTTATGCTGAAACTCCTTCATGATCTTTATCTCTGTCTGAATATTTGGGCTGATGACTATGAGAAAGGTGCAAAATGAGTAACATGACATATAATAATGAAGTACTTCAGGTATGAAACAGATATATGACAAACACACCATATATAATATGTGACGGAACTGAAACTGTAACATGACCATTTTTTTTTATTTACCTCGAAACTCTTTAATAGCCACCTCTATATTATTGTTCCACACCCCATGCCACACTTCTCCAAACTCCCCACTGCCAAGCTTCTTCAGTTTGGTCAGAGAGCTTCGGTCAATTTCCCATTGTTCCTCATGTGACAGGCTGGGAAGGGATGGCTTGTCCAGCTAAAAGTAAAACATGAAATATAAGGAGCATATGGCATTGCATTTACTCTACTAAATGTGAAAGATAACACTTTATATTAGTGGAATACGTACCATAATACAAGGGACGGTAAGGCGTGCACACAGTCCGTCCGGATCCTCGGAATATGATTGCACTAACTCATGAAGGGTCGGAAAAGTTTTCCGATTAACAAGGTAAAACCGTTTGTCATATTCTCTTTCCATAATTCTGTAATGCCTTGCGTAGGGCCCATTCTTTACTGAAAATGAGACAAAAGGTATGTTTTTTTATTTATTTGTTTGTTTGTTTGTTTGTTTTAGATCGTAGGAAGATGTGATTACCTGAAAGGTAGAAGCAATTATTCTCTGTACTTTTCCACACAAGAAATGCACCCTCACTGTTTTCCGGTCTCAGAAGACATCTTTTGGCCTCTGTACGCTTTGCGATGTTTTCAAAATACCATCTGTAATGTAAAATGGCCCCAGTTATATTTATCAGTACTCTGAGACTTTCCCTAACACTGCAAACACCTCTCAGGAGCTACAAGCACAGTAGGACACCAACAGAAAAGGAGTAACCAGATACGTGTCTACATATGTATTCTTCCTTTTGTTTCAAGAGGCATTTACACCTATTCAGGCTTCATACTTAATGACAGAATGAATAGCAACAGGAATTATTGCTGCAACATGAGTCAGTACAAGGAAAGTACATATGCCAGTTGTTCAAAGATTTTTACAAGAAAGTCAGCAAGAGCATTATTTTTTGCAAATACATTTTCTTCTAATTTTCTTCTTTCTCTACATATTTTTTTCCTTATTTTACCTAAATAATACTATGGAGAGAATAACCTTAATGATAATATGCGTTATGTAATTTATAGCAATTTCTCTCAAGTCAGTGTAAATACTCACGGCTGCACCTCCAAACTATTCACTGGTTTAAGAAAATCTCTTGGTACGTAGACCGGTTCTTTAATAAATCCTTTCTTGCCACGATGAACAGTGATCCTCTTTGCATACACCCAGTTTGTTCTTTCCTCAACCACCTCCAATATATCACCTTTTTTGAGCTTCAGATCACTGAGGGAATTGCAGGGGTATTCGCCGATAGATTGGTACATTTGTTTGTGGATGACTGTATCTTCTTGTTCTTCCTCTGGACACAGCACACGGCAGCACTTACAGGAGCAGGCATTGTTGCCCATGTTTACCTACAGTATCTGCAGACACCATTCCTGCTGTTGTAAACTGTTGCCAGAAAAGCCAACTGTTTTTTAACCCAGCATGTCAGTAGCAGCGAAACTGGTTTGTTTAGATACTGACGTGCTCGGGAGGAAAGGAATGTTTATTATCCCACATGATTAAAATTCCCCTGATGACATCTATGAAACCTATTGCAGGTGGAATTTTCCATTGATAAATATATTGAATTGCTTTTAAATTAATGAATTAATTATGCAATATATATGAACAATGAAGAAGCTTTTTTTTTGTAATTGTATCTTTATTGATTTTTATAGTTGAGGTCACAGTGCTAGATGCAGCCAATATATTTTGTGGATCAGGCAAAGAGGTTTTCTGTAGAGTACAAACAAATCAATATTAGGAAATAAATGGTAAAAGGAACACATTGGTGCTGTTGATTTCTGTCATATGTTCTACACATTAAGGGAACAGAAGCACTCAGGATGGCATTCCTTTTACAAATAGTTACAAGTACCTTTTACAAGTAGTCTTTTAAAAATTCCTTCAAAAACAAACATGTAATTTTACTTAACACAGCTAAAATATGAGTACATCCCTTTAAGAACCAGCTGGGAATCAAGAAGCAGGTTGCTGCAGTCTTAAGTGCAGTCTCCTAATATTAAAGCAACCTCTGGCAGGCAGCCACGGCATCCCGAATCACAGGATAGGCGTTTAAATGGGACTTGGCTTCACTGATGGTGCATCTAGACTGTAGCATCACCAATGCAATGGGAACAACCTATCATAACAACAAAGTCACAATATAGCCAAGGCAGTCCTTTGGCAGTCCATATGCAATAGTCTGTGAACAAGCTCTTACATTGTCCCTTCCGTTAGCCATCAGTGTGTGTTGCGTGACATCGGTCGAGCTCATTTCGCCACTCAACTCTTCTACGTCATAGATAGCTCTTAGAAGAGCTGTCTCACACTGTGCCTGGGTGCTGCCAGTGAACCTCTGAAGGTGAAAACACTGAATAAATTATGGAATGAATTCATGGTTTAAATCTGAAGCAAGGGTCTTTCTGCTTTTGCAGTGCAATTACCCTGAAAGCATCACTCATTATAATATAGTTCCTGGCCAATTCATGCTTACTAAATTATAATAAGAGGCAAGAGTTTACAGGCTCTAATCGGGCCTCGGCATGTGCCTCTCAGCTAAACATGTCATTTGCATAATGCACTAAGTATAAATTACCTGTAACATGTGAATGGCTCTTCTGTAGAGTTTGCTGTTAGTTACTCTGAGGTCTATCATGTAATTCATGTACACTTTTCCAATAAGGACATGAGCTCCTGTGCTGATTGCATTGAGACACCACTTAGTGGAAAGCTCCGAGTGCTGTTTCTGTGTCAGAAAGAAAATGGCACTATTCAGTGTACACCACTTACTGCTTATACAAGGACATACACCCACTGGCCACTTTATTAGGAACCACAGGTTTCCGTGTTGACTTGCTTGCATCACAATTAGTGCAGCTGAAAATTCCTACTTCAAATAGCTGTTCTGCCATCCCAATGGTTCTCTATCAGATCTAGTGACAGAGGAGGCCACTGAAGTACACTAAATTCGTGGAACTCATTTTCATAGAACAAATTTGAGATGGCTTTATGTCACAGTATATTATTATGCTGGAAATAGCCATTATAATATGGGTATAAGATATAACGGGTTCAGTTGCAGCTATAAAGGGATGAACATGGTCAGCAACAATACACAAATGGGCTGTGGCATTCAAATGATGCTTGTTTGGTATGCTCAATGCCAAGTGTGCCAGGAAAACGTTCCCTACATCATTACACCACCAGCAGCCTGACTGTTTATACAAGGCAGGTTGGGTCCATGAACTCATGGTGTTGCTACTAAGTTCTGACCATACCTTCTGCATGTTGCAGCAGAAATTGAGATACAGCAGATAGTGTAATGTTTTTCCAGTCTTCAACTGTCCAGTTTGGATGAATGTGTAATCACTGTAGCCTAAGATTCTCATTCTTGGCTGGCAATAGTAGAACCTGATGTATTCTTTTGCTGTTGTTGCCCATCCACATGGTTCAATGTGTTTCATTTGCCTATGCTGTCTATGCTGTCTATGCTTTTAACTGGATGTTTGTTGTTTTTTGCACCATTTTCTATAAACTATAGATGCATTGCTTTTCTGCTCACTACACTGGCCCTTCTCCACTGATGTCTTTCATCAACAAGGAATTTCCACCCACAGACATTCTGTAAATCTTACACCAGACCATCTGGTACTAACATCTACATACTGAGATCCTAATTTACCCCATTTATTTTGATATGAATATTAACTGAAGTTCATTTACTGCATATACATGATTTCTGTTGTCTGTTATGGTGTTGAGAGAGCTGAGCCATA
Source organism: Leptodoras praelongus (assembly GCA_028564905.1). Classification (NCBI taxonomy): domain Eukaryota; kingdom Metazoa; phylum Chordata; class Actinopteri; order Siluriformes; family Doradidae; genus Leptodoras; species Leptodoras praelongus. Next base: position 15,111,404 of record JAOTRJ010000002.1, on the reverse strand, counting down.
TGGCGAGGCTCTTGATTTACCGGTCAATCTACGTTCCAACCCTCACCTATGGTCATAAGCTTTGGACAGTGACCCGAAAGAATGAGATTACAGATACAAGTGGCTGAAATTAGTTTCTACTGCAGGAAGTTGGGACTTTCCCTTAGAGACAGGGTGAGGAGTTCAGATATCCGGGAGCAACTCTGAGTAGAACTGCTACTCCTTAATGTCCAGAGGAGCCATTTGAGGGGGTTTCGGCATCTGGTTAGGATGCCTCCTTGATGCATCCCTAGTGAGGTGTTCTGGGCATGTCCAACCAGGAGGAGACCCCAGATGGACATGATTTCATACATCGTGCTGCTGCCACATTATTAGCTGACTGGATAATTTCATGAATGATCCAGGGTATAGGAATTCCAATTAAAATGGCTGTTGAGTGCATATTTCTATATATTTTTATATCTGTTAAAGCTTACCATTAGGACAGGATTGTGCTTATACAATGATGAGGGCCACTTAATAGTGAGGAGTGTCATAAACAGGCTTCTCATTTGTTCCTGAAAGGTAGATATTCATATCATTCATAAAAATCTAACATTATGGTGCATTTCTAAAAAGACACCATTTTACTCACAGGATCACCGAGTCCTTTAAGCTCATGGACAATTGCATGAAGGTTTGATGTGTGTAGTCTCACAGTCTTGGCCAGTGCTGAAACCTCATTCAGGTCATCTGTGAAAGCATTGCTGCATCATGTGCACTGATGTGAAAGAATGTGACAGTGCCAACACTACAGAATTGGCTCTACTTACCATTCTCACTGTAGAGAAATATCACTGTGTCATTGTCACTCAGTCTGGGTAAGATTGTATCCACAAAATCCTTGTGGTCAATAATGAAATGTGGTCCCTAGAGAGAGGGAGAAAGAGAGAGAAAGAGAGAGAGAGAGAGAGAGAGAGCAGAAACATGGAAACAAAGGAGCAAGACACATACAGGCAGGCTGTTTCATAGATTCATTACTCTAGTTGAATGCAAAGCCTTTCACCCACTAGAGCTGACAGATCTCCCTCTTTGTTGTTTATTTCACTGAAGCCATTGCTAACAAAGCCTCTGATATCTTCAAAGCCTGGAAAACAGAAAATGCAGCTTTGGTTGAGTTTATGTCATTAATATTCCAATAGACTGAATAATCATCACACTTTAGAATGTATTTCTAAATGATCATTAGTGATACCTGCTCCGAATGTTGGAATGCATTCACTAGCATCAATAATCCCGATAATGCCAAGAGTCTGCCATCCAAGGTAATACACATGTCCTTTCCTTTGGAGGCTGTTTTTACAAATCAAATATCATCCCTTCTTTATATTATCCCATCAATTCTGAGGAGCCTTGGTTATTCTGACCCATTGCAATACATGTACAGAAATAGCAGGGTGAACATATCAATGAAACTAATGATCTGGACTTCAATGCAATCTACAGTATTTAGGTGATATAAAATATAGAGTGTATAGGTGATAGAATTAGTGGCTTTGTTCATCTGATAGCTGAACACAACACACAACTGCTCAAGCAATTTGTGTAAATAAAATCTTGTGATGATGAGATAACTCAACAGCCTACCTTACTGCTGCTTTTTGAACCAGGGCTGCCAGTTCACTAGTCTGTGAGTAAGTGGTCTGGTGAACTTTCTCAAACATACTGAGTGAGTGCCATACACCACTGGAAAAAGCAACATATTAGTGTTAATACGTATATAAAAGGAAAGCTAGTCTATATTCACAAAAGGAAAACACCGTTTGAAGACATACTCGAGTGTTACTGCTGTCTTATTGCATGCAGCTTCATGGCCTGCAAAAAGGATAGTTTCCAGGATAATTTTTGTTGCACTCCCTCCTTTCATTCTTGAAGATCCACTGATTGCTTCTGGCTTGGAGAAAAATTGAAGCAGACATTACAGTAGTAGATTCAACAAACGATAATTCTCTGTATATACATGTATTCAAAAGGAAAATCTTTTATATGCCCAAGGAATAGGTCTTCAAAGAAGACTATGCAAAAGCTGTATACTGACAGTTTAAAGTCTTCTAAGGATAGAATTTTAGTCAGGTAGACATGATTGTACCCCTACTGCTGGATTGATCACGTAGGCCTTTTGCTGTTTCTGCATTTCATTTATTCTCTCTGCAACCTCCTTGAAGTGAAATGAACAGTTCTGAATTGGTTGAGTCCTATCAAAATAACAGCAGCAATATAAGATATTCTGTTATAATTACAATGAATCAGTTTATTGGCCAAACATAAAGTCTTTTAATGATTTTATCTTCAGTACCGTGCCATGACAACAGGATTAAATCCGATCAGCACTGGAGTAAAGATATCTAGATTCCTCAGACAAAAATCAAGTTGGCCAGCAACAAATGGGGCCTTCAGAATAAGAACATATCACATCAGTGTTGTCATTAAAGCATGATAAAAACAAGGAGTACGGAATTTAAATGAAAGTATCAGACAGTTCATACAGACAAACCACAGGATATTCCAATGAAGAGGACATGCTTCTTTCCTACACAAGCCTGTTCATGGAAACAAAAATGGTTAAAACATCTTTGCTCAGGTAAATATATTACATACTCCAGTATCATTTTCTTGTTCAGTGACCTGGTTTTATGCTATGTCACGGTAACATTACGTGAGTGGGAATATCTGCAACAGGAACAGAATTCATGCTCTTTGTTTAATCTTTCCTCTATCTGCCCTAGAATCACCTTGTCCAGCGTGAGAGCTCCCAGCAAGGGATCGTCCTCTGGGGCTTCTTGTGATGTCAGCAAGGCTCTTAAAAAAAACAGCTGCTGAAATACTGCAGTGTCATTTTCTAGTGTCATCCCATGTAACAACTGAGCACCCAGTCTATACTCACTTGTCACCTCCAGCAATGATGTATGAATAGATTTGCTTCTGATGATGAGATTCAAGCCACTTATTAAGGGATGTCTAAAGTCCAACCAATGAGAGAAAATAATTCATTTTCAGCAGTGTAATCTCATGACATCAGAGGTAAAGTATAATAACATGCAGAAATTCAGTAGCATGATTAGTCTTTACCGCCAAGAGAAAAGCAACACGACCCGAAGTCCCACAGCCACTCAGGATAATCAGACTGTCTTCTGGATCCTAATGTAATAAACCATTTAAACTGTTTCCCCATATTTCTGTAGTTTTCATATAATATATACTCACCAGCCATTTTATTATAAACACATATCATTATTCAGATATAGGTCAAGAGCTTCAGTTACTGTTCACATCATATGTCAGAGAGTGGGGGGATGTAATTTCAGTGTCTTTAACCATGGCATGGATGTTAATGCCATGTAGGCTACTAAGAGTATTTGAGAATCTCTAATCTCCTGGGATTTTCATGGATAGGAGTTTCTAAAATGTATACATAATGGGGAAAAAACAAAATAAATTCTGCAGGTAAAAATGCCTTCTTGAGGTGAGAGGTGAAAAGAGAATGGCTAGACTGATTCAAGATGACAGGAAAGCTATGGTAAATCAAGGAACCACTTTTGCCACCATGTTGAGCAGAAAAGCATGTCAGAATACACAGCACAACATGTTAAACTTAATGGAAGATGGGTGACAATCATAGAAGACCACATCAGGTTCCACTCCTGCCAACCAAGAACAGATACCTGAGGCTACAGTGGACAAAGACTCAGTGAAACTGGACAGTTTTTGTAAAGTGGTTGCTGAGTGAGTATATATGTCATGTATATATTTTTCAGACACATCTAATTTAAAAGAAGTCACATTGTCTCTATATACAGTTCTGGTATCTCTATATACAATTCTGCTAAGAACATTGCATACCTTAAGAATCACTTCAACCCTCCTGGACACATCCACAATTGTCTGTACCACAGACAAGCTGTTCAAAGTCTATAAACATTAACAGTGTAATGTTAATATTAAATCAGTATTACATACAGCACACCTATAACACTTACAACAGTTTTAACACAAACCTGGTACATGGGATTTCCATGTGATGTTCTTTCAAAGATTTCTGCATCACATTTTTTCAGCATTTGTACTATTTCTTTGGGGTTTGCTCTATCAATGTCTCTGGTGATTGGATTTGATTTCTCTGTGACCGGTAAGTAGGGCTCATAACTGGAATGCTACCAGGAAAAGATAAAGGCATTATAGTGTAAGTATATCTGATTAAGATTTAAAAAATGCAGAATGATTGAAAAACACGTAACAGAGATTATCTACTTCCTACAACAGACACACTCTATCCTCTTACCTGCCAGTTTTGCATATCCTTTATCTTGGAATCAAACTTAGGCTCTCTTGAATTTGATCTCGTAATCTAGTTTAAGTCCTTGCGAATGTGTTTCATACATGCCAATGTTATGCACTCAGAGCCCTACAGTTTGCTCAGGAATTATGTGGTGTAACTTACACTAGGCAGGAGGTAAAAACAAATGGACTTTGATGTTGGCTGTAAAAGTGTTTCTTTGTAGAAGGGTCTATAGCCTGCTGCACAAAACAGGTAGCAACTAACTTAGATATTTAAGTAAAACAAAGGTTTAAATTGCCAAACCATTATCATTATAACCCCATTAATGCCAAACTCAAACGCTATGCATGTCAACGGCATACATTTGAATTTTATACATAAGTAGGGCAAAAAACAGTGGCCTGCTGGTAGCTGCCTGTAGTGGCCAGCTATCATTTTGCTCATAGGCAATAAAGTAGTCCACTGCAGCTTTGGTGCTTTGTTTAATCAATGGTGCAGAGGCGGTCCAAGCATGTACTGAGGTTTATAACAGCAAACTGCTGCCTTTAGACCCCATTTAAAAAGCCTACTACAGCTGAGCATTCAATATTAGCACAATTCTCAATGACGGGTTTTGTCCAAAGGGGGAATGTAAAACATTTAACAAATAGGCAAATACTTGTATTCACTGAGCTCCATTTAGCACCAAACTTGACAAGCAACATATGTTTCAGTCATTTATAAGCACTGGCACACAGCGTAGGACACAACTGTCTGAAAGGTAAAAAAAAAGAAAAATCTTTCAGATATCCTACTGTTTTGATCCAGTACCAAGTCAGGAAAGAGCTGTTCATCAGAAAAGCAAGACTAACACAGTAAAAATAAATGAATATCTTAATTAAAAAATAAATAATAAAATAATAATAATCATTGTCATCATTAGTAGTAATTTTACTGCACATAAATATGTATGTAATGAATCATTATTATTTATAATCAGCATCATCATTAGAAGGATCTTTGCTACACATAAATATTTATGCAATTAATAATTATTTTGCATAATAATAAATAACAATAATAATACAAAATAATACAAATATTGTATTATTTTACAATATACAGGGCGCCAATCCATCGTAGGGCACACACACACACACACACACTAGGGCCACTTTAGAGATGCCAATCAACCTATGTCTTTGGACTGTGGGAGGAAACCGGAGTACCCGGAGAAAACCCACGCGGACACAGGGAGAACATGCAGACTCCACACAGAAAGGACCCAGAACGCCCCACCCAGGGATCGAACCCGGGACCTTCTTGCTGTGAGGCGACAGTGCTACTCACCGATCCACCGTGTTGCCCACTGATGAAAGTGATATTCTTATGTGGTTATTTCTGAATTTGCTTTCATTACTAACTAGACAAGAACATTTAATGCAGTTTCCTGGCATCTTGTTACCAGTAAAGGCTGAACAAAAGCTGCTTTGCTGGGAGGTTTCTTAATCTAAACCACTGGAAACATTTACTCTAGCAAATTTATTGCGTCTGTCCAAGATAAAGTTAGACTCATATCCTTTTTCTGCCAAGTTGCCTTTTTAAGTGCCAAATGGAAATTTTTATCTTGGTCATAAAGGGTTGATTTATAGGTAACTGTAGGAATAAAGGTTGACAGTGTAAGCTGCAGCAGCACATTCCCTGATACCTGCCGAAGCCTTGCTGATTCGTTTGAACCGATTGATCCGAAAGAGTCGAATCAGTGATTCTCTGAGGCGATCACTATTCAGAAGGCGCGAGCACACCGCCAGCCCACCACCACCTGTAGGTCATGCGCTTGTGTCGCAGCAGCGCAGATTTATTGGTATTCTTAAAGCGTAGCTTTAAAGTGAGGACGCAAACATGAGCGATCTCCGCACTGGGCGCATTTGTTCATTCCTGGACATACGTGTATATTTCTTTTACCAGACATCTGCGGTATGAGTTCGATGAACTGGTGAGATTTGGCCGATTTGCTCTTTACTGAAGTATAGCGCTAATGGCACAGGGTTTCGCGTAATTACGCCGTTTAGTGGCTCGCGCGTCATTAAAGCAGCCTTACAGGTCTTACAGCCTAATGTGTGCGCTTTAACGGCTACGGTGTCATTTATACAGCTATTCCACTGCTATCCCATACCGGAGTGCAATTAAATCGCTTTTACACTCTACGGATTGCATGCTGAAGGCGATGCTGGGGGCGAAAATGGTGGCGAGTTAAGTTCGTGTAAAATCTGTGAGTTCGCTGCTGCCTGGGAAGTTTGCGCACCGCTGATGCGCCGACAAGTTGACGGGATTTTAACATTTTGGGCAACTTCAAGGAAGATATGAGTGCTCTCCTATCTGTTCTCGGTTCTCTGCTACTCTTGTTCTGCTGTCACATCTGCCTTAGCGAAGCAAGTAAGTGAACAGCGCATCATCCTCATCCTCATCATCACCATCCTCATCCTCATCCTCATCCCCATCATGATGCCAGAGGCTTACAGTACAGGCTGGTCCTCCATGACTGATTTATAGGCATCACAACGGATCTCGCTTCAAATGCAGTGTTTGGGGCTTTATGGGGTTTATTGGGTCAGCAGATTGGATTGAAACGCCAGCACAAGCCACACATTAGGGGAATTGAGTTTACCCTGTAAGATTTAATAAGGACCTGGTGGAACTTAAAAGGGCCTGTTGTAGATCAAGTCGGTGACAACTAACAGGCAAAAGGAGGGAATGGTGCATGATCTGGATCTGGTAAATATATAATTATATATAAGCCTGTGGCTGCACAGTATCTCATTCATTGATTATTGCAGTAAGTGATCAGTAGGGGAAGACTGCAGTAAGCTCTCTAACCAGTTACAAAATGAGTTTGTTATTTTGTTTTATTGTGTGCCTGTGAGCACGCCGACCAGTGACGCACGTCGTTTCTGTGATGGTTCAGTAGGTCACAGTATCCCCACTTCTTAACAAATTCCTCAAGGGTTAACCATTTCATCTGTGATTTATCAGCTTGTTTTTGATGTTGTCTAACCCCTGTATGTACTAGGTGTGACATTTGTAATTATAACTAACATGCATATCAATGTGTGTGGTTAAAAAAAATCTGTTGTCTTGGCTATTTACAAGCAAAGATTTATTTCTTTATTTAAACTATAATCATTTAATTTATATTGTTTTATTACATTTTTCATATTAGTTGAAAAACCACCAGACTGAGAGAGTAAATATCCATCCATCCATTAACTGCTTATTCCTATTCAGGGTCATGGGAGAGCTGGTGCCTAGCTGCAATTTAGGGCTCAAGGCAGGACCAACCCTAGACAGGGCACCAATCCATTGTAGGGAACACACTCACACAATAGGGGCACTTGAGAGACACCAATTAACCTAACGTGTGTCTTTGGACTGTGGGATGAAACCTGAGTACTCTGAGTAAACCTACACGTACACGGGGAGGACATGCAGACTCCACACAGAAAGGACCCACACCACTTCACCCGGGGACTGAACCTGGGACCTGGGAGTAAATCTAATTATGCAAATAGAAAAATGTGCTTCAGGCTCAGATAGGTCCATATGAGTCAGAAATTTTATAAAGAGCCAAAGATACAACCCCATTTCCAAAAAAGTTGGGACACTTCCTAAAAATGTGTAATTTGTTAATTCACTTGAATCTTTATTTAGCAGACAAAAGGACAAAGAAAAGCTTTTCAGTGTTTACAGTGAAAAAAATGTATTCTGTTCGTTAAATCTAATAAAATGTAGAAATTGATGCCTGCAACACACTTGGGATATGTTTGGGACACACTTGGGACACAGGCATGTTTACCACTTTACCACTTATTCTTTTCATTATACTTTTTAATCATTTGGGAATTAAAGATACTAATTGTTGCAGTTTTGAATGTGTAATTTTTGCCCATTTTTTGGTATACAAGACTTGTATACTGCTAGACAACAGTCCATGGTCGCCATTGTCATACATTTTCAATAGGAGACAGCTCTGTACTGCAGGCAGGTCAGTCAAGCATGCACGCTATGTCTACAAAGCCACACTGTTGTAATTTGTGCAGAATGAGGTCTGGCATTGTCCTGGGAAAAGACGTCATCTTGACGGCAGCATGTGTCTCTCCAAAATACCAATATAACCCTCTGCATCAGTTGTACCTTCACATATATTGCAGCTCATCCAAGCTGTGGGCACTGATGTATCCCCATGTCATGCTGGTTTTTGTGCTTTCTTTTTTTGGTAACAGTCTGGATGGTCTTTCACATAGACTCCGACGTTCTCTGGTGATGTTTAGCACAAAGTGGTGAACCACGGCCCATCCTTGCTTGCAAAGCCAAAGTCTTGATGACCTCACCTGTTACCAGTTAAACTGCTAATTGTGGAACCTTCCAGATTTACTTGTATAACTTATTATTTATTTTACCTAGATCACAACTTTTTCTGAGAGTGTTGCAAGCATCAATTTCTATATTTGTTTATATTTAACATATACAATAATCATTGAAAACACTGAAAGCATTTCTTTGTCATTTTGTCTGTTAAATAAAGGTTCAAGTGAATGAACAAATTACAGATTTAAGCTTTTATTGCATTTTTTTAGAAAGTGTCCCAACTTTTCTGGAACTGGTGTTTGTACATAGTGTGTGTCACCAAGTACACTGCATCTGTATGATAAATGAGAAGGATCGTCTGGTGTCCATTTAAGTATTGAACTATCGATGATATTCAAGCAGTAATTCATAATTAATTAGGCTTACAGCTGTTATCCTAATTTGCCAATCCTAATTGTTATCCTAATGGAATTCATGGAACAACGCCAGTCCAGTCTGCAATTTCATTTTTGCAGCGCATAATATAATAATTATTAATGCTTCTTCTTCTTTTTTTTGCTGTGTAATTCCATTATGCTGATGCAGAGCTGGCAGTTCATCAGATGTAATTAATTGTTCAAAATCTGACTCCACTATCCTTTTACATTTTTTGTACTTTTTCATTTATACTGTGACAAACCATGAAATATATCTAAAAAATTCAAATACATATGTGAATGTGTCACTGCTATAAAGGACTTACATCGTTGCATCTGTGCTGAGGTTAGAGATAAGCCAAGTTCACTCATGGATTGATGATCATGGATTTCAGCAAACTTTGAAGACTTGCCTCTCTTCCTTCCGACTATAGAAGGGAATGAAACTCATCAGAGTCAGGGTATGTTAGCATAATAACCCAGAAGAGAATTACAACAAAGTACAGAAACTCATACATATTCATTCTGTCATTCATCTTCAGTAACTGCATTGTCCTGCTCAGTTTCACAGCAACTATTGCAGGACCACTGTGTAGGGTGGGACAGCAGTCTATAATGTGGGCGTGCAGAAAGACAAACACACTCACACATACACACACACACACTTATTCTCTCCTAGGGGCATTTTAGAGCAGCTGTTTAGCCAGACACAAACTCATCAAAACATAGAAATCCATAAAAACACTTTATCCACCATAATCACATCTAACCTTTAATCTAACTATTATTATTAATAAAGAACATTACCCAACAGAAGAGTACCACAGTACACACAGCTGTCACTGAGTATCAGGATTTATACCTTCATTTATTCATCTAGTCTTTCAAATGGAAACATCTTGTACACAAGATGCAGTATAAGGACAAAACTATATGAACACCTGATTCCTTCAGCCATTCTGAACATCCCATTTTCATATGTATTCCTCCTTTGATAATAATAATAATAATAATAATAATATACCCTCCACACTGGGCGGCACGGTGGTGCAGTGGATAGCGCTGTCGCCTCACAGCAAGAAGGACCCGGGTTCGATCCCCGGGTGGG
>JAOTRJ010000002.1:15053428-15064601 GCA_028564905.1 Leptodoras praelongus | reverse complement strand
CTGGTCCAATTTAGCCATGAAACCTCCCACACTAAAATGACAGGTGTTTCAGTTTCATTGTCTAACCCCTGTATATAACAATGCAGAGCAACCATTACAAAAAAAAAAAAGAAAAAAAAAGAGGATTAATACACAATATACAGCTTTTCTGTTGTGGTCCTCAAAACTTTGAACTTGTTGCTCCCTCAGAAGAATTGCCCGTGTGCATAAATGTTGTATGTATCCCTAATTTTTAAGTGAACTGCACTTTGTTGATACTGTAGGGAATGGAGATTAACTCAATTTCCCAGGATTAGGATATGCTTTTCACCAAACTTGTTTGGTTTTAGAATAAAAATGTTGCTTGAAACAGGTGATCTGGGTGTTCGGTCAACACTTGAAAATGATTTTAGATTGGGAAATTGAATGTGCAAAACAGGAAGTAAAGGTTCCTTTCATGGCTATACAATGAGATTAAGGATCTTAAATGAGGTAAAAGATCTTCACTTATAAAATGACTCTATAGTAGGGCTTCTCAAACTGTTTTTGCAGTAAGAAGCCCCAAAACAAACAAAGGCCATTGACAGACACAGTGAACAGCCAGGTAGGGGAATGGAACTATAATAGTGAGAATGTTAATAAAACAAGAGTGAGACAATAAAGCATTTCAATATAGTATAAGAGGAAAAGAATTCAGAACTGATAAAAGGCATCTATATTTCTCTAATTTAGCAGAAAACAAGTGAATGGTATTCAGTCGATTTTTCCTTGTTGTGGAGTCTGTATTGTTACTCAGCTAAGAAGCTGTTCAGCTGTTCAACTCATGATGGCTACATAATTAGACCAAATATTCAGCTTGCTGGCTGGTGTACACAGAGTGCTGTGAGATTACAGCGGTTCAGCCTTTTTCTCTTCAACAACAAGTATCAGCTGGCTAACGTTAGGTGTTGGTACATTCTGTAGAATAGGTTTATGACACTGCAGAATCAGCGGTGGCAGATCGCTCATTTGTGGACGCTGCTGCTTTTTCAGGCAGTCAGTCATAGTGAACAGGCTAATGATAGCTATATAACAAGATCCTTCCGAGACATTTTGCTCTTTCCTGGTACTCAGGAACACACTGATCTTCATAATTAAACCATTTCATTCTCATAACATTTCTGTACTACTGAGCAGTTGAGCTAATTGAATACCCATGTCCCAAACTGTATACAACCATATTAAATAGTACATCAATGCCACATTGGTGTCCACTATTTAGGCATGCACTATTTAGGCATGAGAAGTTTTAGACACAGCCTTGGATACTATGTGAAAGTATATTAACCTGCCACTCATTCCATTTATATTTCTCATGAAAACTATAGGGAATACTGCTGTGACCAATTGTGTTAATACTTTGATGTTTATCAGTATTTAAGAATGATGTTAAATAAGAGTATAAGAGTATTCATGTGCAAAAAACATACAAAGTGTTGTCACACATTTGCTTGTTTACCTCTATTAATGACCCCTGTGAGCTCCACTTGAGGATATGTATCCTGTAACACATCACACATTACACGGTTAAAGGATTAGAATGTGCATGTTCAGCTATTACTGTAGAATAATGAAATATATATTTAACATTTATGGCATTTGCTCATCTACACAGCTGAGCAGGTGGGGGTTAAGGGCCTTGCTCAGGCGCCCAGCAGTTCAGCTTGGCTCTAATGGGATTTGAATTCACAACCTTCTGGTTAGTAGTCCAGACATACATAATACACTGTGTTTGGGATGCAAAATTTTAGTTGTATTAACAAATAAAATGTCAAAATAAAACCAAAAATCATCTAATAGGGGTTTGCTTTTTTTTTTAAAGGGAATTCTTGCTCTCAAGTGAACAGACTCAACAGAGCGGTATTTGCTGTAGCTGGAGACTGTCAGTTTAAATTAATGGCGACAACGCCAGAGCTGTCCATAGCTGAGCAGAATTAGCCAAGCGTTCTGGTTGGGAGGGATAACAATACTTTCCTTGTAAAGTTGCATTGGCTTTAAGTGTCTTGGAGGAAGAACGTGTTACCCTACACCATCCCTGGATGGTAGCTCTCATTAGAGCAGAGAGATAATGCATGGGAATTAACAAATGACCAAAATGGGACAACATTCCTGTCAGAATGGATTGTAGCTCATCTAAAACATAATTCACTCAGCTATACTGCACAAACATATAAAATCCATCTTATTTAAATGTAATTACTATACTGCGTAGTTCTCTCTTTTTTATTGTCCATTCACAGTCGTAACAGACCAATGGGGAGATGAGGTTATATAATTGCACAGGAGATTGTGTTTTTCCCAGATTTGTTTGGATAATAAGAGAAAAGCTCATCAAGTTCTTCTCTTTCAACTTGTATGCCTTTGCTTAGCAACCAATACACAGGCTACCTTGTGCCCATGTTTATTGCAGACTAATTATTCAACCACATCCTAGCTAACTGTGTAGAGGACTCCGATTGGACAGTGATTCTACTATGTTCTTGCAAGACTGTATTGCTGACTGAAATGCAGACTGCTGTGTCATTTGGACAAATGCAGTCAACATTTACACAGCATTTTGAAGTTGGTTTTGAAAGAAATTGAGTATAAAATTCCCTGAACAGTTTGACATTTCATTATGGTACGTGTGTCACTATGGAAGATAATGTCACTGTACACTGTGTAAAGAAATACAGTGTCACATGCATTGCCTTTTACATTTTACCTCAGAGATGATTATATTTAAATGTGCTATAGATTCCTCACCATACAAGCATTTTGTCAGTTCCTTACATGATGCACTGAGAGACCCGTATAACCGTTACTGCAGTGCTGTCTCACAACACTCTATTTTTATTTTACATTTCTGTTTACTGATGAGCTTTAACCTTATGATATTAATTAAAAATATTCAAAGAAAAACATTTACAATGTTTCAGCTTCACCTTTTGTGCCAATTAATATCTCCTGAATTGCACACTGCATAGTAATTAAAAAAGATGTGCCTGATCAGGCAGATATCTGGATTTAATTGTTCCTAACAGATATTATCTCTTAAGTCCCTGTATTAGTATTTCTCATATTATTCAGACAGAGGATTCAAATTAAAGAAATAAATTCATTGTGGAATGAAATCAGTCTACCCCATTGTGGAGTGAATGACATTTGTGGATACAGTGTGAGTGTGGACATAACTGCACTTGATAGAGTATTCCTCTGAGGTCTCCCCTCTCTGTGAACGCATAATTTGACAGAAGCAAGTGTGGGCATAAAAACAGCTATCAGTGCAGGGCCCATGCCCGCACTAAATACTCCTGGTCAACACAGTCATTAGGATGTTCTATGGCTGTCTGTGCTGGGCTGAGTGATGAGCTGGCTGGCCAGGAATGACTCATTAGTCTAGGAGCAGAGGCTCAGGTGAAGGGCCTTTACCCAGCCCTCATTACGATACTCAGCCACAGCAGCATAACTCTTTGATCTCCATCAGTGTGGTTTCCTGATGGTCACAATAAACCTTTCAAATCTATGGAAAACATAAAAAAATGTGATAATGGTATTGTTTTGCATATACTCTTAAAGAGAGTTTGCAAGCTTGTAATGCAGACAAATCTTTACTCTACTTCTAGTTACTCTGAGATACCAGAAAAAAGTAGTGAATGTCTGTAGTTTGTTGAAAAGTAACAGTGATTGGATAGCAAACTCCTCATCTTGCTAGGATCCTAATGCATAGCTTGTCAAAGGAACTGATAAAGGAGCTGACCCATGTGCTCCATACTCCCTCAGCAAAGTATCATTTCCTTTGATACATGGTAATGTCTGGGGGAGACGCGCAAGCAGCTGGACTGATAAGGGAAAGTGGCTTGGCAATCAAATGTCAACACAGTCATAATATGCAGACAAATGTCAAAGCTATACCAGGTCAACTCATTTGAAAATACAGCACAGTGCACAAGTCATCTCTTGTATTGACTGTTCTAGTTTGTCTAAAGCAATGCTATTCAGACCCAGCCCATTGCACTCCAACACAGAGATGCTAGAAGCATGTACGCTAATGCATTAAATAAATTGTGTTAGGCTATTTTCACAAGGAATTTTGGCATCCATTTTAGGTGTGGTAAGCAGAAGCTTGCAATGTGATCCCCTTATACACAGTGTCTGGAGGAAAGGGAACCTTTTATTATCCTTGTACATCTTGGCTCCATGAAGACTCCATGTATACCACAATAATCATATTTAAGGGAATCAGTACGTGAAGATGTGATGAACTCGCCCTCGGAAGTAATGCCTTTAATGACAGCAGCACGCCATTAGTGGCAAAAAGGCTTTCAGTGAAGAGGATAGGGTTTTCATAAAAAGATTTTTACCTTTACCTTTTTTTTTTGTGCAAAACGCTTACTTGGGGAATTTCCTTATAAGGGCTGGATGCATAGTGAAGACTCCTGCCTGATATTAAAAAATTTTCTGAATTTTTCATTTTTCAGCAGGAATCAACTCCTGTCCATCGTGCATGAAAAACAATTGAGCTATTGACCACTGGAACTCCAAATTTCATTCCACTGCAATTTTGGCCTCCAAATAGTCCAGATTTAAATCCTATGGACTATAAAATCTCAAATGAAATGGTAGACAAAGTTTACAGAACAAAGTTGAAAAACTGCATCAACGCATACTGGACACATGGGACAGATTTCACCAACCAAGTTATCAGTGACAAATTTGAGAGTATATCAAAGGAGATCATTTTAAACATAAACTGTGACAGAATTTAAAGTAAGACTATTGTAGTATAAATATGTAGATTTTTATGTAAATAGGTATTCAAGGTGTCAACATACTCAAGGATAAACGTCCCTGCTTATTTCAGCAACACAATGCCAAGCCACATTCAACACGTGTTACAACAGCGTGGCTTCACAGTAAAAGAGTGCGGGTACTAAACTGGCTGCCTGCAGTCCAGACCTGTCTCCCACTGAAAATGTGGGGCACATTATGAAGTGCAAAATAAGACAACGGAGACCCCGGACTATTGAGCAACTAAAGTTGTACATCAAGCAAGAATGGGAAAGAATTCCACCTACAAAGCTTCAACAATTAGTGTTGTCCGTTCCCAAATGCTTATTGAGTTGTAAAGAGGAAAGGTGATGCAACAGTGGCAGACATGCCCATGTCCTAACTGTTTTAGAACAAGTTGCAGCATATATTTTCTTTGTAGTGTATTCAATTGAATATGGGTTGAAAAGGATTTGCAAATCATCGTATTCTGTTTTTACTCATGTTTTACACAACATCCCAACTTCATTGGAAATGGGGTTGTATTAGTTTCCCTTTTTTTCCAGACACAGTGTAGATTTTTGGCACTGGATAAGACAGTCTGGGATGTGAACTGGCAACTACAATTTTTTTTATCCTCATCTTCCTCAGCTTCAAGCTTGAAGACTAAAGCTTGTTACCTTTACTTTGAAATCTCAGCTTCTCTTGGAAATTAAAGCCTACAGACTCTTTTTTGATGAATACCAAAAGGTCCATGTGAATGTGGCCTCAGATCAGAGAAATCATTATAAAGCATGGAATTATGGGCAGGACTATGATAATTGAATCAGTTAATAGCTCTAATAAAGACACAGAGAAGCGTATAATAGCAGAAACCCTCAGTTTTCTACAATATAAGTACAAAAGTACAGATTTTAGGTACTATTTAAAATAATGTTGTGGATTTCAAGCTGGACTTTGATATTCAGCAAATGCACGAAGCTATTTAGTGCAACTTTTGATTATTTGTTAGCAAGTATATTTACATGAGTACACCAACACAAGTGAAATTTTTAATACAAAATGTCCTAAGAACACATCTCATAAATATAAAACATACTGTATTGTTAACCATACAAGACATGGAGAGTATATATTGTACATACTGCTATCTCTTTCAGTAGGCTTCAGCCAGTTCAGAATGCAGCAGAACCCATCACTACCAGGAGGCATATTGAGAACATGGGTGCCTGATTTAGAGCTCTATTTTCACCTACCGCCACTGAAAGATGTCGTTCGTATATCGTCTCTAATCTCTAGAGCAGTGTTCCAGTGAACAGTATCAATGCATCCTGCATTCAGCTAGCTTATACATGCATTTTAATTATATAGATTAATTTTCTACAAAAATGTTCATATAATGGCACAGGTAGTTTAAGGCATAACATGAATGATGGGTTATTGTTAATGAGCGTGTCCTAATATATTACTGTTTCTATAGTAACAGCTCATGCATAAAGGCTTGTAAGGTGGACACGCCACATAATATAAGACCAATCAAAAATGGATTTTAAAAAGGGTTGTTTAACAAAGTAAATCTACATTTTGCTAGGAGACATTTCTTTAACATTTGAAGGGAGGCTTTCTCTGTGTGTGTGAGAGAGAGAGAGAGAGAGAGAGAGAGAAAGAGAGAGAGAGAGAGGATTTAGCGAGGCTGGTGAGATATGACACCGCTGTAAAGTAGGTGAACAGGAGCTCTGGGATGTCTCTGGGATGTCCCACAAAATTTTATTTAACTATCAAACATTTATGGCATTTAAATTTGTTTTTTTATTATTTTATTTATTTATTTTTTTAATTTAATCTTTTTTTTTTTTTTTTTTTTTATTTATTTATTTTTTTTTATTTAATGGTAGCACAGTCTATTCTTCCTTACATAATAATTTGATTAATGACGGACATGTAGTTAGATTTAATTAACTAATTAATGAATGAATTAAGCATTAAAACATGATTTTAATGTTTGCTGTGTAAAATGACCGTTTTCAATTCCAAATAAATTCTAATTCCATAAAACAAATAATAATAGTAATAATAATAAACAACCAAGAAAGGATCACTCTGTCACTTACATTCTCATCACTAGCAGTAAAGAGCAGTTTGAAAGTTCTCTCCAGGTCCTTCTCCAGCTCAGCCTCTGCTACACCCTAGATGAACAGGGACATGATAAACAGGGATATTAATCTCCCATTAACAACTATGCTTTTTTCAACAGGGTGACCAGAAGTTATTTTAAATGTTGCTTTAGCGCAAATGATGGTAATCACCAAAATATGTTGTGCATGAAAACAAACATGCAGGCAAGACAATAGTCCAGCTTTGGCATACAAAAAGTAATGTGTTAACATCAATTAAAACATTTTAATTACATTTTTTCTATTAAAACTTTTATTCCACCTTTAAATCCAAAAATGCTTCTCTCTCCCATAGTCACAAAATTTGGTGCAGTTGTCACAACACCAATGGAGTGCTAAAGCTCTTCATAATATGGACTAAAAAAGTGACTCTAATAAGAATATTATACTTATTAGAAGGGCAGTTTGCCCAACACAAACCCGTAATACTCAAGATGATAGCCTTATGCCTAATTCAATGAATAATTAAATTCATGTCTAATGACTACATTGAACTTTGCAAGAAATTGCTGATTTCTTTAGGTATGATAACCTACAGAGATTTCCCAAGCCATAATCATGCAGGGTGAAGAAATCAAAATGTTCTTCCTTTTGAAGAACCTGACAACTTGCATTACTGATATTATACGGTTTCATATTCATGATAAATATTAACCTACAAATACACAGGAAGTAAAAAAAAATATTTCTTTTAGGTAAAATACAATACATTCTGATTACAACAGATTTCTGAACCCTGAATAATAACAAGAGAGAATATAACTTATCACTCACCGGCTCCTGGAAGTAGATTTGATATTCAAAGACTGGTATAGACTTGAGTGTCTGCATTGGATTTTTGTTTGGATCCACAGGGAAAAGAGGAGTGTTCAGAGAAGCTACAGCCCTTGAGTCAGAAAGAAAGATGGTTCAATTTTTTTTCCACAAACAGTTAACCTACAGAGCCATATTGTATTGTAATGCTTGAAAGAAAGACATGTATAATGAGATGTTTTTCATTGTGAATCATAAGAACATTCTTTAGAAATACAAAGCTTAACTGTTGAGCTCATTACCTTTCTAGAACTTGCTGAATGTGTGTTGAACACGTCCTCTAAACTGGGACAATTCATGGTGTTAGAGTTGTGTATTTGACAACAGAGGACTACATACCTTAGTCTCTCTGGGAAATACAGAGCCATGTTCCATGCAAACACACCACCCCAGTCATGACCCACCAAAGTAACCTGAGAAAGGCCCTGAATTTAAGAACAAAGATAGCATTTAAACTCATTTGACCAGGTTCAGACTATACAATATTTTTGTCTTTCACATTGGTCATCATTTCAGATCTCAATCATAATGCCACAAATTTTTGCTGTGTCTTATCTGGGAGACTAGCAACACTACAAGTATAGCCAAAAGCAAATATTGTATGCTGCCTTTCATGATCCTTGTGCGAGTTAAAATGTTGTCAGTGAGGAAGGTCAAGAAATTGTCAACCATGGCAACAGAATCACTATGTGTGACGCTGACAGTCTTGTGCTCCAAAAAAAAAGAATTCACCTCCAATCATTATTTTCCACAGTTCTTTATTCTACTAGGTATGGACTTGGCTGTAGTGATCATTTCACCTTCTCACCAGATTGCACTATTTCTCACCAATATTTTTCTGTTTTGAATCCATCATGATACTCCCTTGAGGAGACATTGATGAGGCAAGGGGTTTGTTGCCACAGCTCAACGAACCTGTCTTCGGTTTCATTGTTGCAAGCAACAGCATCCCTCTTGTTCCTTGCCATGTGTTTTTTTTTGTTTACACCTGAGAGCACTCATTCATCCCACTAATCAATGTCAAGGCAGGTTTCATGGGAGATATCAAACTAGGCAGGAAATTACAATACATGCAAGACTTTTTGTCAGGGTGTCATGGGGTGTCCCAGATGCCTCAAAACTGATTTTAGATTACATCACACTACAAGGGGTAAAGCCTGATCATCGTTCTCGATGTTACAGTATTTGGGCCTGCTGCTAGAAGTGCTTTTGTGATGGCAAAAACTTCTAAATTGGTATAAATTCATAAAAAGTTTGAACCCAGCCTCAGACAACCATTTTCTGCTGCAAGATGCTCAGCTAATAATTTAGTTAATCAGCATGAACCTTGAATTTTTTTTTTCAATCTCTTTCATAATCATTCATGTCATCAAAATAAATAATCTGTAGATTTGGCAAATGTGTTCAAATGAATTAAGCCATTCAAACAATCAAATTAGCCCAAAAATTAGCCCAATGCAGTGCACTATGCATCTTACAGGGTTCATCTCTGCCACAGTGCAATTCCCCTGTTGTATATCCATCAGTGCAGGAACATCCATGTCCAGTAGTCATTAATTTAAAAAAAAGAAATCCAACCACAGGCTTAATTAACTTTAATTATTTATTTGATTAAGCTGGCAACCTAAGTGCATAATGAGAGGATAATTAGCACCTTCAGACTAGAATGGCAGCCTTG
This sequence comes from Leptodoras praelongus, assembly GCA_028564905.1. Classification (NCBI taxonomy): domain Eukaryota; kingdom Metazoa; phylum Chordata; class Actinopteri; order Siluriformes; family Doradidae; genus Leptodoras; species Leptodoras praelongus. Next base: position 15,055,169 of record JAOTRJ010000002.1, on the reverse strand, counting down.
CAACACTCTCAAGCACATCAACACACTCCTGGCTTCACCACACAATCTCATCTATTCTGAAAACAGATGAAATCCATTTCTGAATTCTATTTTTTGAATCGATTTCTGAATTCTTTTTCTAAAATCCATTTCCAATCCGTGTCCTGTGTAAATCAAGCAAAAAAAACAACAAAAAAAAAAGACTCTGGCATTGGGTAGTTTTCATTTGAGTGCATTTTCTGTCTTGATTTGTGAATGTCATTTCTTTATGAGTACCTCTTCTGTGGTTTATTGAAAGTCCTACAAAAAACTACATGCCAGCCTTTTCATAAAAACAGCTTATGGATGAGATGATAATAGCAAGAATCATAGAATAAATGCCAGACAATAAGACAAATCACATCTAAATTCAGTTTTAGTGTGTGTCTGCAGTACAAGGCACAAGACCATGTCAGGTGGAAGTGGGAGGAAATGGTTCATTTTGCATTGCTCTAATAATCTTCCTCATAGCTGCAGGACTCCTTCGAAAGGACTAACTGGGACATCTTTGAGGACCAGGACCTGGAGGAGTACACATCAACTGTACTTTACTACAATAAGAACTGTTTAGACAATATTACAGGTGACAAAACATCAGGGTGTACCAAAACCAGAAACCCTAGATGACAAAGGAGGTAAGAATTCTTCTTGAATGCAACACCGCCTTCAGGTCTGGAGACAGAGACTTGTACAGCACAGCTATATCCAACCTCAAGAGAGGCATCAAGGAGGCTAAGACTGCATACAAGAGGAAGATTGAGGACCACTTTGACAACAATGACCCACGGCAGGTGTGGCAGGACATCCAACACATCACCAATCACAAGACCAGGAACTGCATGACAGCTGAGGGTGACGCCTCACTGATAGAGGAGCTTAACCGTTTATTTGCTCGCTACAAGGTGAAAGCAATGGAAACAGACAAGACCTCCACTAGTCTCCAACAACAACATCCTTACTGTGCAGGAGCATGAACTAAGACGTGTACTGAGAGCAGTGAACCCCAGGAAAGCTGCTGGCCCTGATAGTGTGACGGGAAGGGTGCTGAAGTTATGTACAGACCAGATTTCTGTGGTCCTCACCAAAATCTTCAATCTGTCCCTGTCTCAGTCCATTATATTACACTATCTGAAGTCTTCCACCATCGTCCCACTGCCAAAAAGGACAAATAGAGACCACAACAACTATCGCCCTGTCGCACTCACTCCAATCATTATACTGGTTCTACAGCACATCAGAGCGAGTTTCCCACCAACCATTGATCCACACCAGTTTGCTTACAAAGCGAACAGGTCCACCGAAGATGCCATCAGCACTGCTCGTTACACAGCATTCGCACATCTGGAACACCAGGGGAGCTGTGAGGATGCTCTTCATAGACTTTTCTGCCTTTAACACGTTCATCCAAGGCAGACTAGTGAACAAACTGACAGATTTAGGATTCTCTCAACCCACCTGTCTCTGGATCAAGGACTTTCTGACCAACCACACCCAGTCTGTCAGATTAAGATGCCATAATTCCTCCACAATTACAGTCAGCTCCTCAGGGATGTGTGCTGAGCCCACTGCTCCATGCTCTGTACACTTACGACTGTGACCCCACATACTCCTGTAACACCATCAAGTTCATGGTGATACAACTGTAATAGGACTTATCTCCGGAGGAGACAAAACCGCCTACAGGGATGAAGTTCAAGGACTGTCTGATTGGTGTTCAGAGAAC
>JAOTRJ010000002.1:14957969-14979036 GCA_028564905.1 Leptodoras praelongus | reverse complement strand
GCCCTACACCATACTAATAAATTATTGTGGTCTAAAATGACAGGTGTTTCAGTTTCATTGTCTAACCCCTGTATGTAGGTCACATTCATAAGATGATGACCAAAATGGCAAAATTGTGCTCTAAAATAAATTGCACGCTTTTTAATTGATTCCAGATTGTTACTGAGTAAAGAAAGTTGCTCCATTTTCTTTATTAAACATTTATTTGTAAGTAATTTGAGGTAAGAACATTGCTGACAAATCCTTATCATATAACTTTAATATACTTATGGACATCTTGTAATCAGAAAAGAAAAAAAACACAGTATCATAGAGAAATCAGCTGCCTTCATGGGCAATAAATAAATCATTTTGAATACCTGTGAATGATGTTCATGTACGATATATCAGACTTTGGTGATATATCGAATGCAATAAATACAATTGAACTAAATGAAACAAAATACCCCATTAGTTATAATGTAAACATGACAGAAAAAGTCTTTCATAATACTAACCTTATCATGAGCTCATTGTTTTAACACTCACTGAATATAAATTTCAACTATAGCCTATATTAAGTGAACACTAAAATGGAACTTTAGATTGATCTTGTCCCAAAATATCATACTAATTTATATTTCCTTTCTATGTCTAATACAATACTTTTATTTTGAGACATTTAAAAACAATTTCACCTTAAAACTGTATACAATCAGACACACAGTTCAATTCAAATCTGATGTCAAGAAAAAAATGTACAGACATCAATGTTCTTTTGTTTTCACACAGGACACACTAAAAAAAATAATTACAGTACATGATTGTGTGTGTTTGTATGTGTGAGTGTGTGTACCTTGGCGTGAGTGCGTGTGTGCTTAGGTGTGTATGTAGGTGCTTGAGTGTTCATGAGAATATGTGTAGTGTTGGGCAGATTACTTAGAAAATGTACTCAGGCACTGATAATAAATACAGGTTTATGAAAAATACAACATAATCTGATCATATTTGAAAGTTATGTTCAGTTAGTAGGCAGGTGTAATTCAAGATCCATTAAGATATGCTTTCAGAAATATGACAAAAAATGTTGTGCCTAAATTGCTCCATGTTAGAAAAATTATGTTTTGGTTTTTGGCTACATTATACTTCATGCTTTTCAATGGCTTAGTATGTGAAAAAATGTAAACATACAAGACTTAATTTATTGTAATCAAGTAAGATTATTATTAGATGCGACTACATAATGTTATGTACATAAAAATTAGTCTGTAAATAAGTATTTTTAATGCATTCTGGGTTGATTGCCATATTACGTTTTCATGACCTGAATGCATTTATATGTAGTCCTTCATTTTTGTAACCTGAATACATAATCTAGTTGATATGTAATCCTTTACTACCCAACACCATGTGTATATTTATGTGCATATAATTGACTAAACAATGGCTGGAATGTTGTGCCATTTGATAAAATCAATCATACAATGATTCCAAATAGCCCAAATATCAACTGCACAGCATCAGTCAATTACTTCAGTAAAAAGTGCTTTACATAGTCATCTAACTGCATAACATTTACAAAAGACTTTAGGTTATCATAGCAATAATACATTGTCATATCATACACTACATTAACAACATGTCACTGTGTTGCATAAGTGCTGAAAAGTCCAAAAATTAAACAAGTGCACCAGCAAACATAAATAACAACTATATACCAGGCAATATTTTAGCACTACTGAATTTAGTATTCAAACTGTATAATGTGAATTGAGTGCAATTTCAAAAGCATCAACAGTACTTTAGATCCGTTTAACACTATACTCACTGCTTTAACACTACATCCAATAGTTCCGGCTCACTGAGGCATAGGCAAACAATTCTAAAAAGGCACAAGCTGATCAGACAGGGATGATTAAGTTATAGTCATGACCAATATACAGTATATTAACGCACTAGATTTGGAAAGTAATGGTACTTTTTAGTTACTGAAAAAATAGAAATCATTTCCAATGATTCTGAAGTCTGAATAAATCTCCTGAAATAGCACTTCAGTATTTATGAACTGCATATTAATATTTATATGGCCTTATATGTATGATCAAAATATGTGGTGGTTATAGGAAATGTAACTCTGATATGGCAGTTTGATTAAAATATGTGCTGTGCATCTGTATATGTAATTATGTGCATATACGCTTTAACATTTCTTTTGGCCACATATTGCACTTTTCCAAAACAACAATCATCATATGAGCTTCATTTAGCTTGACTTAACAAAATGTTTTGCAACAAGCTATTTAAATCAGCTTTTTGGAGGATTACCAACAATATCCTCTGACGTGATCCTGAGGGATGCAATAGCCTCTGCACAGATGTGAACACTCTCCTCCTGCTTGTTGTCCTTGCTGACAAGGCCAGTGCAAGATGTTGGCTGCTCCTTTCTCTGGGATGATATGTTGCTTACTCCAGGTCCTGTAATAGAAACTGAGGCTTGCCCGGAATTAGCCCTCTCTGATATGTCCCCCTGTGTTAGTGACCGAGAGTGTCTCTCTACAGGAGCACCAGATGGACAGATGGAGGGCATTCTTAAACCTCCAATGGGGACCATTGGGATGGGAGTCTGCACCTGCTGTTGAGAGTGTAAAGGCAAGTGGCTGAAGATGCCTTGGCTGGGGACGGTGGATATATCCGTTCCACAGCGTATGCCATCAGTGTCATTTTGAAGACTGGCCTCTTGCTTATCCTGAATTAAACGTTAGCACAATTTATTGATTTGTGAGTAAGCGAATGAACATATTGTAATGTAGATGTTATTAAATGGTTATTAAAGGTTTAATGAGAATGTCTACTAGAAAGTTAAAGACTTTTACATTTAAGTGACTTACCATTTCTGGGTACATTGCAATGGATTGTCTTGGGGCAGAGGCTTCACATTTCATCTCCCTGCTCAAATCCACATAGGATCTGTGCTGATAGGTCCCCCTGCGTGGTGAAGCAGCCCTAAGCATGCCTCTGTGTTGACCACGTGGGGAGGGTGCACGATACTTTGATACATCTGTCGCTGGCGAAATGGGCCTTACAGGTGAGAGCTGGCGAATGGGTGAGAGATCCCCTCTAATGGTCATATCTCGCCTCGGAAAAACAGGTCTCAAGGGGGAGGGAGCCCTTCCTGGTGTCGGTTGACGCTGTGGGGACAGATCGCCCCTTAGACAGATGTTCCTTTGATGAGGCGAGTCCCAACAAGGAGAGAGCAGTTGAGGTGTACAGGGATCAAATGAGGTGCTTGTTTGCTCAAGAGTCAGATCATCCTCATTACTGAATGATGATGCTTCAAGCCCTTCTTTAGTATCCAGGTTCTTGGAGAAACAGATGGAGGGAAATGGTTTGTTAATGGTGTAAGGCTGAGGACTTGTGCTTCTGGAGTGGGTTCTTGGTGTAGAGTCCCCATCATATTCATCATCCTCATCATCATCTGGTTCATCTCCATCTTCCTCACCACCATCTGAGTCATCTGCATCAGAGAATTGATGTTTAATGGCTGCATCCATTACTGGTCTCATCTCTGATGATTTCTGTGCATCATCTTCATGTTCTGAAATTAAACAGAGAATCAAAATAATTCTAAACCACAAAACACCAGTAAAATGGCAGATATTCTGTTAGCTGTGAAGTACTTACCAGCAACATCTGTATTGTCCATATTCATGGGTGAAACACCAAGCTCAAGGCATTTTTTCAAGTGGGCTTTTGACTTCATATGCTTAGTCAAGTTCCCTTTATTTGAAAAAAAGACATTGTTTGACCTTATCAGATAAAAATATATATTCAAGAGTACCTAATATTGTATGATACAAAAATATGATAATAAAAAAAAAACACCTTTTGTTTTAAAGGCAAAGTTACAGCACTTGCATATGTAGGGCCTCACGTCTGTGTGAGTACGTATGTGTTTCTTTAGCATACTAGGTTTTTTACATCGAATACCACACTCTTCACAAATATACTTCCCACGGCCACGGCCCCTGACATACACATAGTCTTCATTTGATTTGTACCTGAAAATCAGTACATATATTAGCAAAGATTTTTGTCAATGAAACAATTATGGTATTTGTACAGAAAGATACTACTCACCCTCCTTCAAAAATCTTTACCCGAGCAGGCTCTGCTTGCCTTAAAGGTGCCTCAGTTTCCTTGTTATTGTCACGTGAAGGTTTGCATTTTTGTTTAGTATCTTTCATTTGTGTATCATGTGTCATGTCTCCCACCCCAGCCTCAATGGTCCCCTGTAAAAATAAGTATTAGATAATCTACTATAGTTGAATTTATACACAAAGACCAGATAAAGAAGATAGGTAAAAAGAAAAAGAATCTAACCTGCTCCTGTTTGTGACTTGACAAAGTTGAAGTAACAAGTATTCCTGGTTGATACATGGCTGCGATTGTATATGTGGCATGTTGTTTCTTCTGTTTAGATTGGAGAAGGGCAAGAGCCTTTCCAGTACTTATATTTGGTGGATTTGGATTATGGCGTCTCATAAACCAAGAGGCATACACAGAGAAATTAGGTGTTGTTTGGGTGCTGTTTGGTTTGGAACAATTGAGATAACACCAACTCACACATGTTGTAGTGTGAAGACCTGGGAACTGAGATAGTATCCATGTATTGGCAATATCTCTAGTTACAGATGTTGTAGCAATCTGCACTGGCAAAGGCAAATTATTTACCAAAATTACTTCTGGAGTAAGACTGCTGGGCACTGGTAGGCATGCTTTATTGTAGATGTCTATATTAGGATCCTCCATTTCTATCTCCTCAACAGTCACAGATGCATTTTGGACATGTGTGGACTCACTCTCTTTCTGCTGTTTCTCTTTTCCAAGATCTGGATGTCCTAATTCTACAGCACTGAGTTCTTCTACAATCTGTCCATAAATATTCTCATCTTTGACTCGTTTTTGCTGAGTTGCTTCAATGAAGAGTTCAATACTACTGGCAGGAGAAAGCATTCGCTTACTAGCTCCACCGCTCGGAGCCTCTGTAGTTGAAATGGTTCTGGAGGTCAAGGACAGAGGTATGCCTGTATTAAGCTTTGCAGGTGATGACTGTGGGTTGTGCAGAAGTCCTCTTGGATCTCCTGATGTTTGACATACATCAGAACCTACTCTGTGTTGTGATGTATCACTTAAACATTGATTTTGAGCGATGATATTATTAGGTGAAGAATCCAGAATATGAGATATACTAGTGTATGTTATGTTTCCATAGCATGGTACTTGCATCTGAATTCTAACTGGAACTAATAAACCACACAAGCTCTGACTGGCTAAAGCAGGCTGGGCTTGTGAAAGAACATCAATTGTGGACAGGACATTGGTCACACTGTGTGAATGGTCTTTTGGTAGATCTGCCAGAGCGATTCTATGATCTTCTGCTGTTTTTGCATCATCAGGTTCTTTCTTAATTTTCTGCTTTATGCCATGAAATTGATGCATCTGTAAAGTCTGGGGAAGAAGAGGCTGTTTATGAGGGATTTGCTCTGTTAATCTAGACAAGTCTGTTGAAATTAGCTGCTGTGGAAAAACACTTCCATGCAACAAAGAGTATCTCATTTTCTCAGTTCCACTAGAGGAACCTTCCAACAAATACTGTTTGTCTGATGAAGATATTTTCCTGCCCATTTCAGCTGCATCTGAGCTTCCCTGTGTGGCATTCAAATCCATTGATCTATCATGCATTATATTCTCAGGATCACCACTCAAAGAAGCCTGTCTAACCAAATAGCCTCTTCTTCGTTCTTTAAATCCAGATTCACCAGCGTAGATGTCACTTTGGAAAGGGCTGGTTGAAAAGGAAAGGTTGCTGTAGTCAAAGGACTTGCTTCTAAATTCTGGAAATTCTGTGGGTAAGTTGCAGGGTGCCTGTTCTGATGCAGAGCGCCTCATCTCTCTCTGTTGGCTTAGTGAGCTTCCTGGAACAGACAAGAACTCCAAACACTTATTAAACTCATCCGATTTGGCGGGAGATGTGATATTCATACTTTCCTCTCTGTCAAGTGATTGAGAAAAGCTGGAGCTGTGAGATAAATTGCTATCTTGACTTGGGCTTCTGGACAGACTAGTACAAGCAGATTCAAAGCTTGATTCACCAGAGGAACATTCCATCTCAGCTAGACGCAAACGTTTCTTTTTTGGAGGTAGCTTTTCAACTGGGAAGTTTGACAAAGTTTCACTCCTCTGAGGCCACTGGAATTCTTCTCTGCTTTTTTCATTTGGTCTAACCTGCACATCTCTTACTTTTTCTGGTTTGTCAGGCTCCTCTGTAACTCTAATCTCTGGAACTTGAATACCAGACTGAAAAGCTAGTTGTTTAGATAAATGAGTCCATTGGTACATCAAACTACTTCCACTGCATTGACTCTCTATTTTTCCAGAATGTGAGTGTTGGTCAGGTTTGTACTTTTCTTTAAACTGCTCCTTTTCAATTAATTGGTAAAAGGTACTTTTATTGAACTGCTGTGACTCATCCAAATCAGTGGGCTTCTCTGCAGAACTCGGCCTACTTAATGATTTTGTGTGCTGAATTACAGAGATAACATTGCTGCCAGCCCATCTCTCTGTTTCACTATATGTAGCATCCGGAATATCTTGTTTTGTACAAAGGTCCCCAGTGAGGTCAGGCAAGAATGAAGGCTTATTTTGGGATGGAAAATCTTCCTCTTCTATAATGTTCTTTCCTTTTCTACGTTTCCTTGTAGCATTTTCCATCATGTGGTTTTGAAACATGAGGCATGACTCTGATTCTGGACAATACTCTATTCCAATTTTAGAATCCTCACCACTGTCAACTTTTGGCTCTGATTTCAGGCCACAAACCAAAGTGTGGTTATCCGGTTCTGCATGTCCTTCATGTGCAGAATGCTCAAAGGCAGCCTGTCTCATAAGCTTTCTCATGCCCATGGAGCTACGAAAGGAGATTTCCTCATTTGTCATCCTCTCATCGAAAGAATTACTACTTCTTAGCGCCTGTGGTGAACGTACATTGGAATCTGATGATGTTGGAAGAGAGTTGCTCCGTAAAAGTAAACCACATTCTGGTGGAGCTGCTAATAGTTCAGTCTTACTCTGAAACATTTCTGGGACTTCCTGATATTCTTCTTGAAATGATTCTGATTCAATTTTTATTGATCTGGCCAGGTCTTTTTTGTGTTTGTGCAAATGGCGTGTGGCTTCCTCAGGTGCCATTCCTTTGGTCAATTTAATCATAAAACTGGATGGAGTCTCATTTATGTCTGTCATGCAAGTCTGTATAGTGATTGATTGCCGTGGCTTGGCGCTTGGTCTATAACACTTCCCAAACATAATTTCTTGGTATGACTTAGCATTTGCACTGGGTTGGTTGCACTGCTGTTCTGCACTCTCTGAGCGTGAAAAGTAACCAGAGTCAGTGCTACCTTTGCTATATGAGCTGGGGAGGGAGAGAGAATCTTGGCTTCTTTTCTCTGAAAGCCTAAGGGCAAGTCTTTGCTTTATTGTAGAAGACTCAAGTTCTTGGTCCACCTGAGTGACAATAACAGGTGTCATCATTTCTCTAAACTGCCATAAAGATACTTTTCCTGACACACTCTCGTTTGATGAACTTTGCGTAAAGGTTATCCCAGGGATCTTTTGCGTGTGTCTACCACATTTTTCCTGTACATTATCCCCCTTGTCCTTCATTTGGATAGAACTGCCTCTGTGCAATGTCTGCCTCTGTGCAAGAACTGCCTCTTCTCTCACCTCCTCATCAGTGTCAGTGCTCTGCTCAGCATCTGAGTGAATTTCTCCTTCTCCTATTCTCACTTCTTCATCCATACTACTAAGCTTCCTATCTTGCTCTGAAAATGGGAGTAATCCTGCCTTGAGTGCATGTGTGTGAGACTTTCTATGTTTGTACAAATTGCTTTTAGTTTTAAATGAGAAACCACAAGGAACACATGGATACGGTCGCTCACCAGTGTGAGAACGTATGTGTTTTTTTAGCACGCTAGGTTTGGCGCATGCTCTCCCACAATAATGACACACATACTTTCCTGTCTTCTTTACTTTCAGCTCTTTTTTGTGCACACCCACAGACAGGAGGTTAACACTTGATTGGAAAGATCGTTTGCCAGGGGGAGGGAAACGCTGTGTCTTCTTCCATGTGCAGATTGAATTCTGGTCACTGGCTTGTAAGGGGGGACTAGTTCTTGATACCACTGTTTGTGTCTCAGTACTAGGACATGACCTCAAATCATCTCTGTGGGGTATCTCTATTTTGTCCTTGGTGCCAGGAAAATGATCTCTTTGGGCCATTTCATAATCAGAGTGTGTCTCTTCTTTCAAAGTGCCTCCATGTGGGGAACATCCTACTGCACTAGTGGTTTCAGGAGTCTCCATGATGCAAATATTATTTTTCTAATATCAATACTTATGTCTGCTACATCTTTGCTAGTTCATTTTGCACGATCCAGGCATACAAAATGTCCTAATTAATTTGGTTTTATATCTTTTTTAAGTGCCATAAGTTCCACAATGTTCAGTCTTCAGGCTGATTCTCAAAAAATTATGGACAATTTTATTTCCAGTGTTTTCATTTCTGGTTTTCTTGCTTCTTCAGCATATTCTTGGGCCTATGTACCAAATCCAGGTTATCTAAAGGAATATAATAAGGATACAAAAAATAATAAGACATGAATCTTTTCATAAAGACTGTACACAAAAGAATAAATGTCAACTGGACTTGTCAACATTGTAGACAATAACAGTAATCTTTATCAAAATAAAATATCCTCCAACAACAACTGCAATAATAATACTGATAACAACAAAAATAAATAAATTCTTGCAAATTAATAAATAATTCTCTAAACTGATTTTGTATGTTGCTAAGGCGATTAAGCACACTCCAACAGCTACATTGTTTTGCATGTTTGACTATGGCTATTTATAGTGGAAATTTTTACTTTTATAGTGTGTGTAATGTATACACTACATACCTATTGAAAGGACCAGCCTAACATTCTGGCTGGAAAATAAATTTCAGCATAAACACAGTCCACATTTCCTAAGTATAGGTGGCTACAGTAACTTTGTTACTTTTATTACCCACATATGGCTGATTCTAGATGTCAAACAATACTGCCATCCGATACAGCTGACAGCTAATAGGGCTACTGGAGGAGAGTTAAATAAGCTTTCACTTAATTAGTATACCAGTAAACAAAGACTTTTAATGTATACTATGTGCAAAATATAAAGCACTAATAATGGCATCAGGAAAGACAACCAGGAGCAGCTCATTTCCTTACATCAAACAGTGCAACTTTAACGAGGCTATATGAGATTATCTGGTGCAGACCTCTCAGCTTGTGTTAATTAGGACATCAGAGGACTTCACACCGTTATGTCAGAAAAGAAACCTGAACCAAATATTTCAGTTTACTTTGAAACATTTCCGATTCACAATTACAAAGAAGTGGAGGTGGTGTAGAGGGGTCTCAAGAGGTGATAGGATTCTCCAGCGCTCCTCTCAAGGTCACTCTGATCTCATTCTTGGGTCTCCCTCTGCGAGGGGTGGGTGGGGGGGATGAATTAATGAGTGGACAAATGAGTGAAAGGCACGGCAAAAAAAAACAAGTGTGCTCTCATTCACTGTGAGCATTTCTGCTCTACAGAATGGTTGGACGATATCTTGTAAATGCGCACAATCATAGCACACTTATGCTTTCCATATTTATTATCATAGACTGTTCTGGGAGTGTATGAATGAAACATCTAAAGATTTGGCCAACTGTTACCACTTCCCATTGTGGGAACACTCCTATCCATCTGCATGAACACCACCAGGTACAACAGGAAGAGTGAAACAATAGCAATTGCAATAGCAAGTCAGTGAATATACAAATATCGCCAGAGTCAAGGGAAAGTGATTACGTCATGTATCAGCACCCCACTGTATCAGCAGTCACGAGATCCAAAGCCTGGCAACTTATAAAACCAAGCAGTCTTATAAATTACATGCACAGTGACACTTCAGGAAAGACTGCATGATGGATGAATTACACAGTGAATAAGAGCAGAGCAGTCAAGGACAGACTCTAACTGACAAGTCACCCTCTAGCAAGCACGGCTATGACAACATAAAGGTTCAAGTGAAGGTTCAACATATCGATTGCCATTTACAAACCTGGTATTCAAATACAGCCTTGTCCAATATCTCCAATCATTTCCAGCTTGCTTTAGAATTCCCATCTTCCATATTCCTGTATGTCACCCTCAAGGAAAACAGATTTAAAGCCAAATAAGCCAACGATAAGCACCATCAATGATCCACATCGTGTGTATTCAGGGTACACTATCAGACCTACTGATGTAAGCGAGTCACCACAGAAAATACCTCACTGAGACGTGTATCCAGGAACAAAAATAGCAAAGGGGCCCTGTTAGGGGTTATGCAACAGCCCACAGTGAAGACCACTTTTGAAGGTATGGAAAGCAGTGCATAGACATCACTCATTCAGTGTGCACTGCACAGATACATATGCACACCATGAATTGTGTTGTGCCTCTGAACAAAATGCTTATGAATTTATATAAGATAAGAAAGAATTCAATGTAACAATATAAAAGATTTATTCAAGGGATGTGCTAGTAACTACCAACATATGCTGACAATACTCTCAGCACAGTACAGTATAATTATTATACTTGACTGAAAATCACTAGTTACCTTATACCAAATTTCAATCATATATTAGTTGTTATCTAATTAATTAAGAATTATGCTATCTAATTAAGAGAAATTCATGATGCGTCACATAAACCTTTTCAATCAATTGTCTGTCAATTTATAAAACAGTTTACACAATTAAAAATATTTGCCCTTCTATGAGTATCAAGTTTGAATTGCAAACACCAACTGGATGCTGATATATGGGAGAGTTAAAATAACATGGGATACAATGTTAAATATAACATTATTGACAAACCAGTTAGTGAACTAAAAGAAATAATATGCTTGAGGCAGATAGTATAGAACAAGTGGCAATTAACAAATATGATGTGCATGTCTAAAGTATTCGTTGGTTAAATGGTTGATCCTCAATGAACAGTGAAGGTCAGGCCTCTCATCTCTCTCTATAAATATAATTGTCTGTCCCACTGGGTCACCCTGGCTTTTCCACTACCCCAGGCACAACTCATGGCTACTCACTATTTAGATGTGATCTGACACCCAACTTCTTTCTCTCTGTCATATACTTTCTTGCAGACCCACATAAACACACAAGGAAAACACAGCCTCTTTTTCATTTGTATGCTGCTGCTGAAGATAAACTACTTTTCAATGAATGAGAATTGGTTATGATGAATAGTAAATACTGGTGAAATTTTAAATAGACACAGTTTTAAAAACATTTGGAGGCCAAATGTAGACTGTCATATCCCTGTTAGAATAAAATTGTATGCAGAGCCAGCATAGTGGTGTGGTAAAGAGGGTCATGGTAGCTTAGGGGTTCAGACTTTTGTCTACTGATCAACAAGTCATGAGCCAAGCTGCCACTGCAAGGTCCTTAACCTCAATTCATGAGCAAGACCCGACTGATGTTGATAATTAGTGAGCCTGGGTTATTGTATAATTAAAAATGTGCATGTTCTACTTGCATCTGCTTGGGTTTCCTCTTCCCAATGTGTTAATACATTGCCAGTCAAAACCGTAACACCTATAATGTCATATGTTTTATTACAAACCCCAGTTCCAGAAAAGTTGGAACATTTTCTTAAAATGTAATCAAATCTGAAATCTGTAATTTCTTAATTCACTTGAATATTTATTTACCAGACAAAAAGGACAAATATTTTCAGTGTTTTCAATGATAAATTATATTCAATGAATATAAACAAATTTAGAAACTGTTTTTTAATTATACTTATTAATTGGTTAAGAAGTGAAGATTATTTAATTATTACAGTTTTGCAACTGGAATTTTTGCCCATTATTACTATACACAAGACTTGAGCTGCTCAACAGTCTGTGGTCATGTTTGTCTGACTCTCCTCTTCATGATGCACCATACAGTTTCAAGCAGCATTGTCCTGCTGAGATAGACCTGGCATTCCTGAAAAAATCTTGCTGGCAGCATGCAGCACTGTGCAAAGGTTTTAGGTAGGTGTAGAAAAATGCTGTAAACTAAGAATGCTTTAAAAAAATGGAAGCGTAGAAAGATGATTTTTTTTAATCAATTAACAAAATGCAGTGAATGAACAGATGAGAATCTAAATCAAATCAATATTTGGTGTGACCACCCTTTGCCTTCAAAACAGCATCAATTCTTCTAGGTACACTTGCACACAGTTTTTGAAGGAACTCCTCTGGTAGGTTGTTCCAAACATCTTGGAGAACTAACCACAGCTCTTCTGTAGATGTACGCTTCCTCAGATCCTTCTGTCTTTTCATGTAATCCCTTTTCATGTAATCCCAGACAGACTCCATGAGATCAGGGCTCTGTGGGGGCCATACCATCACTTCAAGAACTTCTTGTTCTTCTTGATGCAGAAGATAGTTCTTAATGACATTGTCTGTATGTTTGGGGTCATTGTCCTGCTGCAGAATAAATTTGGGGCCAATCATATGCCTCCCTGCTGGTACTGCATGATGGATAACTATCTGCCTGTATTTCTCAGCATTGAGGACACCATTAAACCTGACCAAATATCCATATCCATAACTCCATTTGCAGAAATGCAGCCCCAAACTTGCAAGGAACAATGTTGCCCGTTTCTTTGTGCTTCTTCAAAAGACATTGAACAGTACATATTGAAACCCCAGTCTGCTTTGAAATCTTTGTCTGGGAGAGCCCTTGCTGATGCAGGATAACTACCTTGTGTCTTGTTGCTGTGCTCAGTCTTGCCATGGTGTATGTCGTGTGACATTCCACAATCTCACCTTGGTAGCAGTGTTTGGCTGTTTCTCACCCAGTTTTAAGCCTCATACACAGCTGTTTATGTTTCAGTTAATGACTGTGTTTCAACCTACATGTGAAATTGAATCAGAAGCACCTCTTTGGTATATTTGGTTGATATACGTGACTATAATCTACAAAATACCTGACTTTGTGCAAGTGTACTTATAAGAATTAATGCTGGTTTGAAGGCAAAGGGTAGAAACACCAAATATTGACTGGATTTAGATTTTTCTTTTGTTCACTCACTTTTGAAAACTGATAAAAATAAACAATTATTATTTGTATGTTTGAAAGCATTCTTAGTTTTCCACACCTGCCTAAAACTTTTTCACAGTACTTTATGTCTCTCCAAAATACCAATACAGGCCATTGCATCAATGGTACCTTCACTTATATATACATTTCACCTATGGGCACTGATGCACCCCCACATTTCCATTGTCTTTCAGTCCATCTCAGAGAACTCACTGGTGTTTCTGTGCAAAATTAATATATGGCATAATATATTTTTTGCTTAATGCTGTTTCAGGTTGCATTTCTTGATGCAGACTCTGTTAAATGACAATAATTTTCCACAGTATTCCTAAATCCATCATGGCAGCATGACTCTCTGAATCTTTTCATGATATTATGGACTATGCAATCTTGCACTGTTGTATTTGAACTGAGTGACAATTCTCTCATTAAGTTTGGCACAAAGTGATGAACCATGATACATCCTTTCTTACAAAGTTTAAGCCTTAGGATACTCCTTTTACACTCGACTTGTTACCAGTTGAACTGCTAATTGTGGAACCTTCCAGTGTTACTTGTGTAACCTTTTCAGTCTTATTTTGCCTCTGTCCCAACTTTTTCTGAGTGTGTTGCAGCCATCATTGAAAACACTGAAAATCTTTTCTTTGTCCTTTTGTCTGTTAAATAAAGGTTCGAGTTCAACAAAATACAGATTTCAGCTTTTACAGCATTTTCAGGAGGTGTCCCAACTTTTCTGGAAATGATGTTTGTAGGTTAAAATAGCAATTAAGAAAGAAAACCTATATTTTTGTGGAATGTATTAACTTATTGATTGGCAGAGGTGCATGGGGTAAATCTTCAAGCCCATAAATAAAAAAAAATAATAATAATAATAAAATAAATATTTATACTATATACACAAATGTGAACAGACAGAACAGTAAGTTATCAAATTTGATGTGTTGGAAGCAAGAAAAATGGCCAATTGTAAGAACAAGACCCAAATTGAGATGGCTAGACTTTGTCAGAGCATCTCCAAAATAGTCTTGTGGAGTTTCTGGTATGCAGTTGTTAGTACCAACCAAACTGGTCCAAAGAAGGACAGCCAGTGAACCGACAACAGTGTCATGGGAGCAGGAGGCTCATTGATGTGCATGGTGAGTCAAGGCTAGCCCATCTGGTCCAATCCCACAGAAGAGCTACTGTAGCACTGTTTGCTGAAAATGTTAATGCTGCTTATGACAGAAAGGTGTCAGAACACACAGTGCACCACAACTCACTGCATATGGGGCTGCATAGAAGGTGGTCTAGTCTGATGAATCACATTTTCTTTTACATCATATAGACGGCTGTGTGTGTGCATCCCTATCCTGGGGCACATTACAAAGCAGTGTAATGCTCTGGGCAATGTTCTGCTGGGAAAGCTTGAGTCCTGGCATTCATGTGGATGATACTTTGACATGTAACACCTACTTAAACACCTACTTGTTGCAGACCAAGTACACTCCTTAATAGCAGTGGTCTCTTTTAGCAAGATGATGCACCCTGCCAGACTGCAAAAACTGTTCAGGAATGGTTTGTGGTATGTACCAAAGGGTTAATTGGACTCCAAACTCCCCAGCTCTTAATCGGAGTGGGCATCACTGCGATGTGCTGGACAAACAAAGTCAGACTCATGGAGATTGCAAAGATTGCAAATGACATGACTTAAAGGATCTGCTGCTAATTTCTTAGTGCCAGATAACACAGCACAACTCTCTCGGAGTCCATGTCTTGGAGTCTTGATCAGAACTATTTTGGTGGCACAAGGGGGACCTGCACAATATTCGGCAGGTGGGTTAATGTTATGGCTGTTCAGTATACAAGGTCTGTCCGGAAAGTAATGAGTAATGAAACAGTGAAGTGCAGTGAAGTGAAGAGTAATAAAAATCAGCAAATCAAAAAGCAAGCCACTGTTCATTGTCTTTTTTTATTCTCAAGTGATCGTTCATAAAGAATTCATACCAGAAGGCCAAATGGTAAATGGAACATTTTACCTTAGAGTTTTGGAGGGTTCAAAAAGGGTTCCACCATGACAATGCAGCAAGTCACACATCGCTGGATGTGAGAAAATTTTGGGCTGAAAAATCATTCCAGTCCGTACACATCCACCCTATAGCCCTGACTTTTCTCTTTGCGATTTCTTCTTGACCCCAAGATCAAAACACATTCCCATGTGTAAGCCCTATGGATTGCTAGAATTTCATTCTCATTACTTTCCAGACAGACTTTGTATGTACTGTATATACTGTATATATAGACCTTGCATGCAAAACCTAGCAGCCTTCATTATGGTTTTTGTTTATGTCTGAAAAGTGGTCTGTTATGTAATATGTTGCTTTCTTTCCTGAAAGCATTTTTTGTGTTTTTTTTTTTTTTTTTTTAAATAAAATATTTTGTAGTGACTCATTAATGCAGAAGTCATAAAAAATCCATCCATCTGTTTATATTGTATGTATATGAGTATACAGTGTATGCTACAAATGGCTGGATTATACAAAAATGTTAACTAATAGCAGCTGGTTCTAAGGGAGCTATGGTCAAAATAGGTAATGGAACAAACAGTCACTCTCCCTGTTGGTGGTAACAGGTCCTTCACACTATGTATTCAATTTTCTAATGAAGACATGAATAAAGGGAGTTTAGACTATAGTCAGTTTACTTTCATACACATTTGATGGGTACAGTATAATTATACCTAAATATTCCAAGTAAGGAGCCTCCTTAATCTCCAACTTTTAATGTAAATGTCATTTGCCATATGGAGTAAAGACATGAGGAATGTTTCCATGGCAACAAAATACCTAATTTTTGCTGTATTTAGCATGCGCTTATCTTATTCAGTGAGTAGCTACACACAGACCACTGAAATACTGAATGGAGCCCACTCAGCTAGTGCTCTAGCTGTCAGAGGCATGATAAATGCTCTCCATTTCTATTTAGTAGGACACAATGAGAAATGTCTTCTCAATGTATGTAAGTAGGATGTGTCTGGATTGGATAAGGGCATTCTTTAGTCTCCTTATGTATTCAACACCATAAAAAAGATCTGGGAAATGAATGAGAATGAATGAAACGAATTTGCAAATGCCTTCAGGAGGTGGACTCCATCTGGAGCCATCATTAACTCATCGTCATGGAAACACACACACTGTTTCCTTAGGATTAGAACTGAAGTTCTGCATTTCACAAGCTAAACTGTACAGCGAGACAAATTACATCACTGCCGATTTCACTAAAAGATTTTTACTTAAGGCTGCACAGTGAGTGCATTCAAAAAGGAGTTCTTAAAATGTGTCTGAATATATACAAGTTACAGAAGTGAATTTTATGGAAAATGTGGTAGAAACACTAGATAATTCTCTTAAATGTACTGGAATTTCAGCTCCCAAGTCCTACGTAACTGACAGACCACTAGACATCCTCATACTTGAATGTTTATTCTAATGGATATTTTTCAGTGATGTGAGACTGAGGGTTCATATAGGTAATCAAAACCAGCAACACACTATCAGGTTGTTTCTAGAGAAGACACACATGTATGCCTACCAATGTGACAGAGCTCCTTCATTGCCATTTGAATTTATGCTCATCTCCTTTCTCACCTTGATTGATCCATGGAGTTCAGCTCCTTCCTCCAAAAGCTACACACTTCATTTTCCATCCTCAGAGTGCCACTACCATGGTTCCTCTTTTTCACTGAGTGCTCTTCACTAGGCTTTGCTACTAATCCTTTAGTCTCATGCAAGAGGAGTGGGAAGGAAATGGAAAATGATCATGTTTCTTGGCATAAACACCTGGTGTGTTGATTGGCTGAAGGAGGCTGGTGGAGATGTCTATCACCGTGACAACGCAGGGTCTGGTTGGCAGCAGCCAGAAGAGAATACACAGGGACAGAAATAGATTGCAGCTTGCTCTGGAGCTGTACAATCCCACCACAGAGAAAGGGAGGGAAGGCCAGAGGAATGCAAAAAGGAGGATGAATACAGCTTTGAGAAAAGATGAGCACAGTCGTGAGAAACCAAGGACATTAGCTTAGAATATTACAGCTACATCCATGCTGCAGTAACCATGCAGAAAGTGTCTTTGTAATCATAGGTGAGCTTGCATAGGCACAGGATTGCTTTTGCAGTTTAATTTTGTATGCGTAATAGTTAAATGTTGCTATTCTTTACATTGGTGCTAAGGGTGCTAGGAATAGTCCTGTATTTCCAGCATGATTTCGATTCCTGTCTAAAAGATGAATACAGCTATGTTTTAAGGCAACATCAAATACTTCACAGTCAGACAGCTTTCCTAAAGCTGGCAGACCTGATAGTGGCCTAAATGGCCCTGAAAATCCTTTATCATCAATTAACATATTTTGATGGAACTGCATGAGGGCAGCAGTGTTACCAAACCAAGCAATTATATTGTGTGTTTGTGTGCACAATTTTGTCCAAATTAATCTGTCATTTTAAAAATTACTGTGGGTGGATACAGCCTCCCAAAAAGACTGTGTGATTCAGTCCAATTTGAAAGTGCAGGTAAATAGAATGAAAGTGCCTCAGGTCAATAGGTGTTGCTTTATAACACTTCCGTGGTTATTTTAGTTCACAGCTGTGTCAAAACAGAAACTAGCTAACCATTAAAACATTCAGCAAGTTACCAGTTTAGCCTCTACGGACAGTTTTTTTCTTCAGTGCCTTCACTGTCTTCATTCATCACTGTATACCAATATTGTGATAAATAGTCAGTGATACCTCTTGGCTGAAAAAGCCTGAAAAATCAGCCTGAATAAAGTCTTCTCTGCACTCAGTCAGACTGTATTTAATTCAGACGCCACTGCTCTGCAGTGCAAAAGAGCCTGAGAGAGAATAGGGGCAATAAGGATGCAAATGAATAACATCTCTGCCTACAGCATCAGTTTAGAAATATAACGTAGGGAGGAACTGAGCCTGTTCATTTAAACACTTTAACAACACTGTAAGTTAAGAGGGCCTGTGATCTGCATAAACAGTACAGCGCTATTCCTGGCACGGCTGCCCTGAATAACTCAGATAGGGAGTTTCTGGGGGGGAGGGAAGTAAGCACGTGTGTCTCGATGTGGCATGTGATGCTCTCAGATTCCCAACACTTTCATAAGTGGAATATGGCAGATATTCCAAACTGCCACACATGAGTCTGTTCAAACAGGCTTGTTTATATCAGAGCAAAAAAAATGCTCTGAATGATGGAACAGAAGTATTTAATTACATGGCTATATCTCTCAGTACTAATATGTTTACAGTCACAATAGACAGCACTTTTCTATCAATCTGATCTCAATCAATCTCTGTTTTATTTGTCATTCATTGCTTTAAAATGAATTATCTCAGACATTTTGCTTTATAAAATCTCAAAGACGTTTTGCCTAGTAGGCATATATCCCAATCCAGAGTGATAAAAAATACAATCTTACTTTACTATATCCTGAAAGAGAAATCAGTGCTTAACACACACTTAGAGTTTTGATCAATTACACACACATTACCACAGAAGCAAAATGATTCATTAGTTATTCACAGGATTACATACAGAAAAAAATATATTAAAATCCATTAAAAACAACAGAGTAATAAATCAAACTCACAAATGTCAGAATGGCATCACTTCTTTGCCATGCCCAATTGTGCAGAATCCTTTGAGGAAAACTGTTAAAGATGGTTAATGTTCCTAATCTACACCAGTCAGCCGAAAAGCCCAGGCCCAGGAGCAGGGCATCTGATCAGGAGACAGAGCAGGGAGGTAGACCTGTAGACCACTGGGCTTCACTGGGACCCAATTCAGTGGTTTGTAGCCCAGTAACACTACCTGGTTTAGTACAGAATTAGACCACAAGAAGAAGGGTAAGGCAAATGACATACCACTGCTTGTTCATGGTTATGTTGCAAATTAATTTTCCATCCAATTGTAACAATTCTTTGACCTACAGGTTTTGTCGTTTGTGTTTGTTATGCTTTCTACCCTCATTATTTCTCGTCAGCTGGTAAATGGTCATCCATTTCTCATATCACTGTTGGCAGCTTTAATAGTCCTATGCATAAACTGAATCTAACTTGCATACATTTCTTTAGATAAAAGCATGTGGCAAATGAGTTAGCGTAATGTTATGTAAAACTGAATGCCAATGGATGCAATTAAATAACACTATAAATATGATTACCTGTGTTTCAGCTTCTTTCACTATAGGATCGCTGAGAATAACATATCCTTTACTTGGCCATGAAAGCAAAAATGCGTAGACCACCTTCTCCTCGGACTTCCTTGTGTACCTATAGAACAAAACCAAATGCTTAAACTGAGACATCTCACTGGTGCTGTTAATCAAAACCAGCTGCTTTTGTGTGACAACTAAGCTGACATGATAATATTTGAATTTATGACAGAGGTGTGATTTATTCATTTGTACATAAAAAAATATATTCTACATTATATACTGGATCCTAAGTGCCATTGTAATTTTCCAGATAAAGCTAGTGTAGCAGTATTATCAGTAATCAGTAGCAGTATTAACATAGTATTGTTAAGTGCAATCAACCTTTAATTTTAACTTTAAATCGAGACGTACCAAACTCCAGGTGTGACCGAGTCATTCTGGACTCTCCAAGCAGTCGTATTGTAGATTCCTTCACCATTAACCTTCAGCCACTGGCCCATCTGCCTTAATCTCTCCTCAAATATGGGTGTAATGCGGCCATCGTGTGTTGGACCCACGTTCATTAACAAATTTCCCCCACACGACACAGTCTCTACAAGGGTCTGCAAAGCAAGCAGTGAAACATGTATTACACAGACTTACTTGACTGATTTGTCTTTATGGAATTATTCCTTAGCCTCAATCCTTATGAAACAATCAAGATCTTATCAACACCTTGAGATTTTTTTTATACTTGCTCAGTTTAGTTTTTTAGTTTTTTAGTTTCACTGATTTTAATGTATCAACTGGAGCAGCAAAATTGAAATGTGAAATGACAGGCATTGGTAGCAAAGTCTACAGACAACAGATGTCTAGATATTAGATGTCTAGAACTTAATAGGTCTAGATATTAGTGTCTTTAAGTTCCATTATTTATTGGTTATGCAGTTTAAATTATCACTGAATCCTGATTTTTTTTTTTTATTTGGTCCATTTAGCTACCACTGAAATTCAGATTCACAAGTCTAAGTACAGGTTCTCATATAGTCAAGGAAACAGCTCTGATGGAGCCAAATCCTAAAAGAACTGCAAGAATATGACTTCCCTGGGTGTTACACGCATTCCATGCTACACATGTCCCTCTCATTGCACATACCTTTATCAGCTGCTCAATGGTGAGGTAATCACTGAGTTTAGCTTCTCGTCTATAGCCCCATGAGCGCTGGTCAATCGTCATGCAGTTCTCCCATTTGTGCTTCAGCAGGTGTCCTGGGTTGTAACGGTCAGTGCATGTGTAATATCCGCCATGAGTACAAATACTACCCCTTCCCCATCGATCGTTAGTCACAACAGTGTCCCACACAGGGCTGCAAAAATGTTATTAGTTATATACAGGATGCGCTGACATCCTGTATATATAAATCCTGTCCACAAAACATGCAGTATTTAGAAATACTATAGAGAAGTGTTTTTCAAAGTGGGGTCCAGGGAAGCCCAAGGGTGCATGAACCATAACCAGTGGGGCCATAAATTTAGTTACAATGGTAATTCATTGTCTAATAAAAAAATGTAAAAACAAGTAGGACAATAAATAACGGGCGGCACGGTGGTGCAGTGGATAGCGCTGTCGCCTCACAGCAAGAAGGACCCGGGTTCGATCCCCGGGTGGGGC
>JAOTRJ010000002.1:14848864-14862659 GCA_028564905.1 Leptodoras praelongus | reverse complement strand
ATTCACACTCGCATTCACACACTAAGGGCCAATTTTCCCATCACCAATTCACCTACCTGCATGTCTTTGGACTGTGGCAGGAAACCGGAGTACCCGGAGGAAACCCACGCGGACATGGGGAGAACATGCAAACTCCACACAGGGGATCGAACCCGGGTCCTTCTTGCTGTGAGGCGACGGTGCTATCCACTGCGCCACCGTGCCGCCCATCTCATTATTTTATTTAATTAATTTATTGATCTTTCATTAATGAAAGTAAAGGAATTTGTCTGAATGAATCATATTAGCCATAAAACCACCTGCCTAATATTGTGTAAGTGTTTTTCTTGTGCCACCAAAATAGCTCTGCCCTGTCAAGACATGGACTCCAAAGGACCTGTGAAGGTGTGTTGTGCAAGTCCTGTAAGTTCTGATCTGGGTCCTCTATGGATCTGATTTGTTAGTCCAGCACATCCCACTGACACTTAATTGGATTGAGATCTGAGGAATTTTGAGACCAAGTTAACACCTTGAACCCTATGTCATGTTCCTCAAATCATTCCTGAACAATTTTTGCAGAGTAGCCGGGTACTTCACCCTCCTGAAAGAAACCACTGCCATTAGGGAATACCATTGCCATGAAGGAGTGTAATTGGTCTGCATTAATATTTAGGGAGGGGTTAAAATGTTAAAGTAGCATCCACATGAATGCCAGGACCCAAGGTTTCCCAGTGTTTGCCCAGCCCATCACACTGCTTCCGTTGGCTTGCCTTCTTCCCATAATGCATCCTGGTGCCATCTTTTCCCTAGGTAAGTGATGCACATGTACTCAGCTGTCCACATGCTGTAAAAGAAAATGTGATTCATCAACCTGGCCACCTTTTTTCCATGTGCTCATGCGCATGTGCCCATTGTAGATGCTTTTGGAGGTGTACAGACTTCAGCATGGGTACTATCTATCATTTCTATCAAAACGAACATGAACTTTTTCAGCAATCTGTGCTACAGTAGCTCATCCTTGGATTACTGGTGGTAGAAACTAACTACTGTATACCAGGAACACCCCACAACCTGCTGTTTTAGAGATGCTGTGACCCAATCGTCTAGCCATCACAAGTTGGCCATTGTCAAAGTCACTCAGATCCTTACTGTTGCCTATTTTACCTGCTTCCAACACATCAACACTGAGAACTGAGTGTTCACTTGCTGCCTAATATCCCACTCCTTCACAGGTGCCATTGTAACCAATGATGGATAGAGATAATTAATGTTATTCACTTCACTTGTCAGTCACATATTATGGCTGACTGGTGTAAGCAATTCATCTGGCATATTTCAGTATAAGTTAGAAAAGGTAAGTTTAGAAGTTGCATTGTTAAAATCATTTTGGCTTATTTCATTGGCATATACTGTATCATATACTGTACTCATAAATACACAAGCCATAAAAGTAGATATGCATGTGAATTATGAATATATAGTCGAAGTGCAACATAATTTGCAAACCAAATGCATATTTCAATGTGGCATAGGTGGCATATAGTATAACTTATTATTCAAATATATTCATTTCAGGCTCTTGGTGTTTAGACATTGTCTGAAAAAGGTATAATCTGAAATGTGTAATATACTACAGTCTCCTCCACAAGTACTGGCGTGCTGGTAAAGATGAGTAAAAAGGGTTATAAGACATTCACCTTTTAGTTAATTTAGCTTAATCTCACACTGAAAAATCACAAAACCACATGTGTCACAATTGTTGGCACCCCTGCATTTAATACTTTGTACAACCTCCCTTTCCCAATAAAACAGCACTCAGTCTTTTTCTATACCATCTTACTTTGGAGAATAGAGAGGAGGGAATCTGAGACCATTCCTCTTTACAGAATCTCTCCAGATGATCCATGGTCCTAGGTCCTCTCTTCTGCACTCTCTTCTTTAGCTCAGCTCACAGGTTTTCTATGGGGTTTAGATCAGTGGACTGAGATGGCCATAGCAGAAGCAACGGTTTTGATTTTCTTCAGTAAACCATTTTAGTGTTGATCTGGACATGTTTTGGATCTCTGTCTTGCTGGGAAATCCAATGATGGCCCATTTTTAGTTTCTTTGGCAGACAGATTTTGATTTTAAAATGTCCTGGTATTTCATGGAGCCCATGACAGCATGATGTATCCTAATGAGGTTCCAGGGCCTTTGGAGAAAAGACAACAGCCCCATAACAGTAAAGACACTCTACTTAATAGTGGGCATCAGGTTCTTTTCAGTGTCATACTTCTTTTTACACTCATCCCACCTTGAATATTTGTTGCCAAAAGTTACATTTTCATTTAATCTGACCATAGAACACAGTTCCAGTCAAAGTCCCAGTTTAGAAAACTCCAGGTTATTATGTTTCCTGGCATGCCTTTCAAATATTCTGTTGGCATGTAGGTGGCATCTGATGGTAGTTTTGGAAACTTGTTACTGTAACTTGTCTGTAAGTCTCCAACAGTGATTCTTGGAGATTTGTTTGCTTCTCTTACCATCCTTCTCACTGTGCATGAGGATAAAATAAACATAGGTCCTCTTCCAGGCAGGTTTGTCACAGCTCCACTTGATTGGAGCATTTTAATTATTGCTCTAATTGTAGATGTGAGCATTTCCAGGTGAGTAGCTATATTTTATAGCTATTCCCTGACTGGAGGTCAACATACTTTTCCCTTATTTGAATTGAGTTTTATTTTTTCCTTTCTTTCCCATGTTGAATAACGACTAAGAGAATTCTCAGAAACAAAATGGAAGCTTTATTCGTTTATATTTTACAATTGTAGCACATTTGGTTTTGTTAAAAAATAATTTCTTGATTTTTTTCCCCCTGTACTTCAAATAAATATTGGCTTTTTCTCATTTTTGGGTGTGTGATTAAGCTAATTCACAGAAACATCAATTTCTTATGACCATTTGTACTCGTCTTTACCAGGACTGCAGGAGACTGCATGTAATAACGCAGCACCGAAGCCACAAGAACATTAAACCTTTGAAAAGATGAAACACATTTTTCAAACACAATGTTCTTCCTTTTATTTAAACAGAGACAGCCTGCTTTCACAAATATTCCAGATTTCAAGTCCTTTTATAATCTGTGATTTTATTTACGCTATAATCAAACGAGTGTACTTACAAAGTGGACATGTAGGACACGTAACACAGGGATAGAAAAGAGGATGGTGTGGATTAGCTGTAAATATCCAAAATAACCAAAGAAAATTACTTCACATTTCTTTTTCATTAAGCCCTAGCAGTCCTTGTTCCTTTGTATGCTGTCTGGGTTCTTTACCTCCTGGATTTAGGGAAGGTTTTATTATAAGGTTGTCCAAGACAGTATTTGGCTATAGGAGCTTCTCCTCCATAGGTTTTGTCTATAGTGTCTGTAGGATACCTGAATTAGGCTGCTGCATAGCACACAGACTGCAGACATGTCATTAGATTAATGTATTCAGCAGTTGGGTGGGGGGCAGCTCCTTTGCCATGGCTACACAGACACAGATGAATTACCATCTCACTCAGAGTGATTCTGCATTAAACAGCCACCGCCCCAGACTCCTGTCAAAGTCTACTTATCTGGTAAATGTCTTTAAATAGGCACAATTAAGAAAGAAATCTGGAGGCTAAAAAAAGGCTAAGGCAGTTGTTCAATGCAGATAGAGAAAGGTGCAATGGCTGGTGGTGTAAAAAAAAAAAAGACAGTATGCATCCTCTTACCCCTCACAGAATAAATAAACACACTGTGTAATTGATCCTAGGCAGAGATGTCTTAAGAGTTGTCCTTGGCGCAAAGCTGGCTTCTCTGTAACGTTGAATATCCAAGCAACGCGTCTAACACAGCACCACTGCAAACGTGTCATAGCTGGTAGACAGTGCCTATAGGTATCCCTGTTGTCATGGCAACAGACCTACTGGTTGTCAGGGTATCCTGAGCTTATTGTGTTTTAGCTCTTAAATAAAGTCTTACATTTTACATTATCATTCTGTGTGTGTGAAAGAGAGAGAGAGAGAGAGAGAGAGAGAAAGTCACGCCCAAAATAATACGTGTCACATGGTTGTTCACAGTGAATAAAGTTTTACTATTTTGAATGCCAAAATGGCAGCCGGCAAAGCGTCCTTGGCAGCTGTTAGTGTGCGGTTTATTTTGAAGAAAAAGCTTCTCCCGTGGGCTTTAACATGCCCATGCTTCGATAACGCCACCAAGCGAGGTGAGTTATTGTAATTCAGATGTTGTCCGTTTCCTGACAGCCATAAGAAAGATTGAATTGCCATCCTGTTAGCGTACTAGCCAGCTAGCCGTTTGTTAGTTGCATAGGGTATTTAGAGTCAACTGCATGTCTTTCTGGGATTTCCTATTCACGTCATGGATTCTCATCCCTCGTGGCTTTTTGCTTCTACCTCCACTCCGACACCTGTCTGTAATCCAGTAAATGTTTAGTTAATTAAGTTACTTGTTTATGGGAAGCAGGGAAAGCACTAAACCGGCTCACTCTCACTAACATTAAGTGCACTCCATAGGGCGTAATGGCTTCTCCACGCTGTACAGTCTAGTGTAGCTTAGGATCAATAGAGATTTGGACTGAAAGGTGAGCTGCAAAAGTGCTCCAGTAGCAGTTTGTAGGAAAGGAAGGTTTTTCCTGCTGTCATCATGGACTTTTTTTTTTTTCTTTCAGTAACACAGCCTGTCTATTTCAGTTCCGGGTATTAGAGACAGAAGGGTAGTGGTAGCTCAGTTTCTTTACTATTAAAAAAAACATAATCCCTGAATGAACAATGATCCTGACAGTAGAGTAGAAATACTACACAGTAAAAAGGAGTATGTAGTACTAAGAAGCGGGTGGGAAGTGGTAGCTCAGTGGTTAAGACACTCGACTACTGATCATAAGGTCATGAGTTCAGATCCCAGCACCACCAGACTGCCACCCTTGGGCCCCTGGGCAAGGCCTCTAACGTTCAATTGCTCCATTGTATAAATGAGATAAATGGATAAGGTGTCTGTAAATACCCTAAATGTAAATGTTCTAAATGTAAATGTTTAATTTGCTTGTGAAGTTTTCAAAATGTATCATTTATATTCTGCATGTAGATGAATGATGGTTCTCATTAAGAATTTAAACCACTTTGCACTGAGTACACTGTAGAAACTCACACCTTAAAGGCTTTTTGGTTAACTTTTTAGAATGATTCTATAAACTAGTTAAGTGATTGCTAATAATATTGTACCAGTGCTGTTCTACTGTGAAAACCGAACCATAATCGGGCTAGTTTAGAGCACAATTTTCTTTTCTCAGATAAATATAATTGAGTATATAATTACACTATTGCAAATTATTTCAAGGTTTGTTTGGGTGTTCTTTTTTCTAATTCTGTTGTTTGTCATTTTTTATGTCTATAGTCTGACAAGTTGCAAAAAATTCAAAATACAAAGCAAATTTCTCTGGCCCATCTCAACTGCTAAAACTGTCTTATTTTCCAGCATATATTCCAACCCTACTTATGTGTGTAAACTCCCTCTATTCTCACCTCCAGGCTTTGTTTCAAGTGTACTGTCTCACTCCATTGAACACCCCATTGCAACAAACACTCCAAGCAGCAGCTTCAGCGGACCTCTCGAACACTACAACAGTCTCATTCAGCGTGGAGTACTACAAGAGGACCAGCAGCAGAGATCCGTTCTGCAGGACCTAGATATGATGCAGAAGACCCTTAAAGGATATAGCAATGAACCTGCATCTTTTATTTCAAGAGTGAGCTGCTATCTTAATCGATTTTTTTAAGCCTATTGTGGCTGCTGTAAACCATAATGAATTGTTGCTGATTATTAAAAAGGGAAATGTGCAGTTGAAATGGACTTGCAAGTAAAACTAAAGTACATTTAAGAGTAGTCACTGATTCGGTTATTTGTCTGAGCTCTGGAGTCTCAATGGCTTCAGCTTTGCTTGAACTGATTATTACATTATGTCAAGATTTTATAAGTGGAACAACCAGATCCGGAAGTAACCTGTCTGGCTAATTTACGCAACTCTATTTCAAATAATCCTGGATTTCTGAGGTTACTTTGCAGACCCCCATACCCCCATAATCCTTGGAGTTTTCACAGTGTCACTTATCTGAAATATTTTTTATTTTTGTTCAGGTTTTCTCCAGAAAGAAGCCACCAAAAGGTTGCTATATCTACGGTGATGTAGGTAAATTGTGGACTGCTCTAACACACACTCCAGATGCACACATTTACATTTATGGCATTTGGCAGACACCCTTATCCAGAGTACCATATATTTATCCCATTTATACAACTGAGCTTAACTGAGGTTAAGGGCCTTGCTCATGACCTTCTGATCAGTAGTCCAGTGTCTTAACCACAGAGCTACCACTTCCACCCGCTTCTTAGTACTACATACTGCTTTTTTACTGTGTAGTATTTCTACACAAGGATTAAGTTTTTAATAGTACAGAACTGTTGAATCTTTGTATTGCAGGTACTGGGAAAACCATGGTGATGGATATGTTTTATGATCATGTAGACATGACGAAGAAGAGGAGAGTCCACTTCCATGGCTTTATGTTGGATGTCCACAAAAGTAAGTGTACCTCCATTTAAGAGCCATAGTGGAAAATGTACAGAGGTTCCATTTTTGGTGTTACGTTAAGCTGTTTGTTGAATTGTATTATTTCAGAATTTTACATGTATTTACATAGGAATCCATCGTCTAAAACAGAGCATGCCCAAGAGAAAGGCAGGGAAAATGGCAAAGGCTTATGATCCAATTGCACCAGTTGCAGAGGAAATCAGTGAGGAGGCCTCCCTGCTATGCTTTGATGAGTTTCAGGTAAACAAAATTCTGTCACAATTATGTCTTACTCATGAATAATGGCACTGTATACAGTGCTGTTTCTGGCCATTCTGGCACTTTAGGTGAGATCTCTGTATCCCCCTTCTTCACTGCTTTCGTCATGGTCTTGCTCGTAACAATTCAAGTTATCCATTTTTAGCTGTCCAGTTAGATAAAGCATTAGTCTCAATTACAGGTTGTCATTCTCCCCCGAGTACCACACTCCAGTAATGCAGATTGTAGAGATAGAAGGCTTCTGTGGTAATTAAATTCAGCTTTTACAAAACTGTGCAGATTGTTTGCTTCAATGATCCTTCAGGCAACTTTTTAAATGAAAAGAAGCTCCACCTAAAACTTGTCTGACCTTGCCTTCATCCATCTTTAGACAGGATGGTTTGGTTTTGGCCAGACATATTATCAAAGCACAGCCAAGCTAAACAAAAGGCAGCTGTGTTCATTTTTTAAATGTTAAATATTTCAAATTAATTGCAAAAATGAACATGCTAAATTTCACAGCACTAATTTTTATAATTAAAAATACAAACCCCATTTTCAGAAACGTTGGGACACTTGCTAAAAATGCAATAATATCTGAAATCTGTAATTTGTGAATTCAATCAAGCCTTTTTTAACAGACAAAAAAGATTTTCACTGTTTTCAATGACTAATCTAATCAACAAATCTAGAAATTGATGCCTGCAACACAAAAAGGTTGCGACAGAGGCATGTTTATTATTGGGTCACATCTTCTCTTTTACTTTATCAGTTGGGAATTGAAGATCAAATTGTTGCAATTTTACAAGTAGAATTTTTGCCTGTTCCTGCTGTACACAAGACCTGAGCTGCTCAACAGTCCATAGTCACTGTTGTCTGATTTTCCTCTTTGTGATGTGCTGTACATTTTCAATAGGACATGGAACTGAACTGCAGGCAGGCCAGTCAAGCACACATGTACATGTATTCCTATGATGCCTCAGTGTTGCAACTACTAAGCCTCCGCATTAATGTTAATGTCACATATATATGACCCATGCCATCACAGATGCTGCTTTTTGCACTTTTCGCTAGTAACATTCTGGATGGCCTTGTTTTGGCACATAGAATCCGATGTCTGTTTTTTCCAAAAACAAATAGAAATGTGGATTCTTCTGACCATACAAACAATTTAGTTTTCTGGTCCATCTCCGATGACTTTGGGCCCAAACAACTCGCCAGCGTTTCTACACGATATTAATATATGGCTTTACATAATACAGTTGCGGGTTACATTTCTTGATGTAGCTGCGGACTGTGTTAAGAGACAATGATTTTCAGAAGTTCTTCCATCACTGTAGCTTAGAAATGTTGTATTTGAACTGACCAGATTGCCATTTCCATGCCTTTAAAATTCTCCTGAGTGTAATGAGCATGTTTTTGTAATGATGTACAGCAAGCTTGATGGACTTTCTGTATCAAATAGGTCACAGACATTGCAGATGCCATGATTCTCAAGCAGCTCTTTGAAAACCTCTTTCTCCATGGTGTTGTAGTTGTAGCCACATCCAACAGACCTCCAGATGGTAAGAAGCACAGCAAGGAATAAAGACAAAAAATATATGCCTATACACAGACTTCAGAATTTGGCCTCACATGCAGGTGTGTTAATCAGCTTTGTGGAAATAATTTAGCCATAGCCACTGCTCACACATATCAAGAAAACTGACAAGATTTTAAGTTGTACTGAGTACAAAGTCCTGTTTTTACAGATTTGTACAAGAATGGATTACAGAGAGTGAACTTTGTGCCATTCATTGCTGTGCTTAAAGTAAGTGTGTACCCAGTAATTTGTAAAAGTGTAGTAGCAAATTTGAGTTGCTTCATGGTTCCATTATACTTACTGTTGGCATGATAATTTAGTCAGCTTTGCATATGACAAAGTCTAATGCACTTTAATGTTCTTGAACACAATAGACTGTTTCTGGGTTTATTATGTGAATATCTGAATAACATTAGCTGTTGGACTTTTTGAATGTTTTAGGCTATGTAATCTTAGGTGATGTTATGTTTTATTTTGTTTTAATAGGAGTATTGTAAAATACTTCGTCTTGACTCTGGAATAGATTACCGCAAAAGAAACCGACCTGCAGCTGGAAAGCTCTTCTACCTGTAAGAAACCAAGCCACAGCTCTCAGATCAATCTATTGAATTTAGGCCTAAATCTACAGTTGTGGGTGGAAGTTTCTATGCACTCATCATGGACATGTCAGTATTGGGCTTTCAGTGGTTTCTTTAAACTGTACTTTTTCTAAATGGGGGGGGTTGACCAGTTGTTTGTGGGAGCAATCAACAAAATTGTTGGTTTCCTGGCAAGGACCTGACTTCAGTACAGTCCACATATTTTCTATAGGGTTGAGCTCAGACTTTGGAAAGGCCTTTTCATCAATACTTTATCCATTCCACAAAAAGCTTTGATGTGTGTTTGGGTTCATTGTCCATTGGAACACCCAACTGTTTCCAAGTTTCAACCCTCTAGCTGATGGTTTGAGGTTATGCTGAAGAATTGAGTTTTTTTTTATATTCCATACACTTTGTGTAAGATACCACTGGCAGGAAAAGTAAAACTCGTAAACAGTAAAAACTGTAAAACTCACTTGACTGTAGACAGTGACACCGTAAATTTCAGTCCGCAACTTTATATAGAACTGGTTACCTGACATACATTTCAGGTTACCAAATTTCCACACCAATTCCATACCAATATACTTTTCACATGCAACAGCTTTGTTTTTTTTCTGAATTCTAAACAACTTGTATTTTTGTTAGCTCCAGTGAAGACAATGTAGATGCAGCCTTGGATAAGCTCTTTGATGAAATGGCATTCAAGCAGAATGACAGTAAGTTTCGGATGTAGATTGTTTTTTGCGTCTTTGAAAATCAATAGGAGTGTTATTTTGGATGTATAATTTAGGGCTGGGCAATATGACAAGTCATGTTATAGTACTTAAAGACATTTCATTGACACACAATATGTATCTCAGTTTATAGGGTTGCCAACAATGACATTAAAACAGTAGCACCAGTAAAAAAAAAAAGTTTAATGTCTGCATAAATTAGACATGCCGCATAGCGGTGCATAATATAACTACTGCAGAAGTGAGCTAAAGCACAAAAATGGAGTGAAATATAATCTCAAGTGCAGCGACCCCTATGGACACTTCCATCTAAAGAATGTGATACTGCTGCAGGCTGTTTTAACCTTTACAAGTTTTGGACTTTAAATCACAAGATATTGGATAGGGAAAAGCTAGATTATTTGAACATTTATTAGGTGGTGCCATGCCACATATGAACCATAATGAGTTAGGGTAATGTGACCCCTAAAGACCACTTTGCCATAAAAAGTTAATCATTTTTTGCAAAATGTTTTTTGAGCTATTACCCAAAGAGTGATTTGAGCCTACTCTAGCTCAGGGGGCGCTAGCACATAGGGCACAAACCTTGCATTCTGTATAAAACAGGTGGGGCTACAACCATACCAAGTTTCATGTGGATTTGTACAGGCTAAATATATGATCTTGTCCACCAAAAAGTGGTGGAAAAAAAACTTTGCCAAAAACAATATGGCCGCCTGCTAGCTGAAGTAGTCATGATTAACTAGTTATGTAGCTATCTAGATAACAGTGTAAATAAAGCTTACTAATCAGTAACTTTCTTCTGAAAAGATTGAAAACTGTGGACTAAAGAGATTTCATTTTTAATAACTTGGTCAATGCGAATGGATTTTTTTTAAACTGCGATTACTCTGTGGAACTTTTGTACAGAGATGAACACCTAAGAGATAATATCTTGAACTACCCTATCCTCTCCATCTTGCCTACTGATAACCAAACCATTTATAGAGCTGTTTGAATCCTTTCCGTTCGCTTTTAAAGACTGTTTTATTTCCGGATTCTCTACCACGCTGCGACACCCGGAAGTCAAAGCTCCTGCCCTCCGTGAACCTCATTGGACGCTACAGAACAGGGTGAACGCAGCTGCCAATAGATCTTTACAGCCTTCACAAAATGTTCACTAGTAGTAATTAGTACAGACAATAACTTAAAAACAATACGTGCCTTTGTACATAACACATGGGGCAGCGTGCGTCATGCCCAGTTGGGCCTATTGGCACTTGTTGCAATTCTCATTTTTGATCATTACTTGCAGTAATACAAGAGAGAGTCACATACTTTTTAATTTTGTATAGTCTGTTGTGAAGAGGTCTCACAAACATGTAGCAATAGAAGGGGCCTAGTAGTACATTTTTACTTTTTCAGTTCATAAGTTTGTTTATATCTCTATGGAATACCAGCTTATATTTATCAAATAGCAGTAAAGTTTTTCACACTTTTCAGTTAAAACTAATTCAGGTCTTTCTCAGTCAGTTTGATTCAGGATTAAGTAGTGGTTCAATGTTTTTAATTCCAAATTACAGTAAACAATGTATGTATATGTACAACTTTTTCTACTCTAGTAACCCGTCCCAGATCTCTGAAGGTACATGGCAGGACAGTGACTCTGAACAAAGCCTGTGGGACCATCGCAGACTGCACATTCGAGGAGCTGTGTGATAGGGTGACCTTGCTATCTTTGTCAATAATCTGCTGATTGGTCATCACAGAAAAGTAATGAACTAGATTTTTTTTATTTTTTTTTATTTTTAGCCTTTAGGAGCCAGTGACTACTTGGAAATCTCGACGGTGTTTGACACAGTGTTCATTCGCAATATTCCTTTACTCACTCTGAATAAGAAGACCCAGGCCAGGCGCTTTATCACCCTCATTGATGCCTTCTATGAACATAAGGTAAACAGCCAAATCATATGTCCTGGCCTGGTTTCTGTCAGTAAAATTCTAAAAACGTTATTAAGATTCCATGGTTTTTAATTCCATGGTTTTTACAGGTGCGAGTAGTGTTACAAGCTGAGGTGCCTTTAGAGGATCTGTTTGTGAATGACGGACACCATGATGATGAGAGGAACATTTTAATAGATGACCTGGGCTTAAAAAGAGTAAGGCTATTTTCAGTTTATAAACACCACAACAAAGTGAAATTATGGCTATAGGCACAGCAACAAAGGAGAGATAATGTGAGCAGATTTACTGGTATAACTGGGATTTTGTATACTACAGGATGCTGCCAGTTCACTGGCAATCTTCACCGGAGAGGAAGAGGTGTTCGCCTTCCAGCGTACAGTCTCGCGCCTCACAGAGATGCAGACTGAGGAGTACTGGGTGGAAGGGGATCGGAGCTCTTCATAGCACGTGTTGGTACCAGCTCCATATAAAGTGCTTCTGTGTCACCTTTTAGACGTCCATCCATAGATCAGCTTTGGATCATCTCTATGAATAACGGTTTATTCAAAACTGTACAATATTTTACTCTGCTGCACTTTATTCTATATTGAGGACGAGACCTGTAAGTTTGACTTGTAAAAAAAAAAAAAAAAAGTATGCCAATGTGATGCATTCAGTTACTTGAATGCAGTTTTAACCTCTTTTATTTATCAAATTTACAAAAGACCTTTTGAGAGAATGGGACTTGCCAAATCAGCACAACAGCGTTCAGGATAAAGGCAACAATATACAGTATACATCCCATATACCCTTTCACTGACCTGAAAATGACTTGGTTAATTGTACATTGTTACTCTCTGTTATCATTTCAGGGACTGTATCCGACTAAGTTGCAAATTAACAGTTAGTATTCCATGCCAATACTTTTTACATTTTCTTTTAGATGTTATAAATATTATAACTCACATATTTATTTCTTACTTCCAAATACATACAGTTGTATTTTCATATACACATTTTATTTGTAAACTATATTTAAAATGTCTGCTCTAATTCATGCCAATTTGTATGAATACCACAACCTAAACCATAATCTATAAATCTATAACCATAAAATATGTTCAAGTAAAGTAAATGAAGTCGAAAAATGGATGACGAAAAAGATGGAGAACTCACCCCAAAATACTTAATCTTGACCACTGGACATTTCTTGCCTTCTTGGCTTCTAACTTTAATTGATTTTTACTTAAATGATGCTTTGCTGTTTATTTATCTGTGTATATTGTGTAAATTCGACTATCTTCTTCCATTTAAGACTTGAATTGAATACTAAACCTGTGCCCAGCTAGTTCATTCAGTAGAGAACAAGACTCAGAATTGTGGGTATGAGCTCCATGTTGGACACCAACCCACCCACAGCCCAGACAAACGGGAGGATGGTTTCAGGAAGGGCATCTGGTTTAAAGCCAGTGCCATATAAAATATGCAGGACATATGTGCTGCTGTGACCCATACCTTTATGTAAAGTTGTAGGTAAACTAGACATAAAAATGCATGGGTTGTTAAAATGTTCTGAATACATGGAGAATTATTCTGTCAACTATGAAATCAGATTAATATTTCTTTCAAGGCATTGACGGGCACCTTTTTTTTCCTGTAAGTGTGGTCAGCAGATTAAGGACACTATAACAATATGCACAGCATAACAAAAGTGTCTTAAGGCATAAGCATATCATGGAATATCTCTCCACACTGATACTGTCTATTACACTAAAATGTGGTATAATGCAAATATAAATGACAGACAATTTTGTTCTTTCTCATTTTTGATGCAGAACATACCAACTCTCAATTCTGAACATGAATTATATAGCATAGCATGTGTGTGTGTGTGTGTGTGTGTATGTATGTATGTATATATATATATATATATATACACTCCTGATCAAAATCTTAAGACCAGCTAAAAAAAATTGGAAGAATTTGCAATTAGGTTCTAAGCAGAGCTTCACAATGCTAAAAGAAGAAATGGGACCAAGAGACAAAAGATAATTAATAAAATAATTTAAGCAGCCAATTTCTTGTAGACTGCATTTACACTCAAACATGCGTTTTTCAGCTGATCAAAAGTTTAAGACCACAGCC
>JAOTRJ010000002.1:14810083-14822776 GCA_028564905.1 Leptodoras praelongus | reverse complement strand
GCCACTTTAGAGACACCAATCAACCTAACGTGCATGTCTTTGGACTGTGGGAGGAAACCGGAGTACCCAGAGTAAAACCACTCGGACACGGGGAGGACATGCAGACAACACACAGAAAGGACCCAGACCGCCCCAACCGGGGATCGAACCCTTCTTGCTGTGAGGCGACGATGCTACCCACCGAGCCACTGTGTCGCCCCCAGTCAGTACTAACTGTTGTATAATTTTGTATAAGAGCACAGCTTAGATTAGTGCTGGCTGTAAGGTTTAAATTAATGCACTCCTTCTATTACAAGATCATTTCTATACCAACATCTCATTCACAAGGGTTAACATTTATAGCAGAGTCAACATTTTTGTTTCTCCACTTTTCAGCACTTTGTAACAGTTAGAAGTAAAGATGTAACCAAGTTATGATTTCTTGGCAACAGGTAAAGAAGTTTTTTCCTTTAAATTCAATTCTAGAGAAACAAAAAAGAAAGGCTGGTAAATGAATGCTTATAGTATAAACAGCTGTTATCATGCAAGTGATACCGGGCCTAACTTTCTACAACAATACAGCGTAGCATGTTTTATTTCTTACAGCAAAGATGTGAGTATTTGTTACCCAAGTTAATACATAATGTCCTTACAATGGAAGACCTGCTGTCAGAAAAGATCAGTTATGAAAATGGAGACTGGAACAACAATTCAAACAACAATTCAATCAATTCTTTTCTGTTACAGTTAGTGGTGGTAAGTAGGAATTGGTTACATCTGGGTATCAAAACTTGCATATCTAATCAAGAAGCTTATCAGTGTAATATCTGGATTTAGAAACTCAAAGATGTTTGTTCTACTACCACAATGTCGACATGAAGACCTGATTCCCATAATATCCTTAATAAACACTGATGTAAGTACAATCGACCATAAATCAATAAATTCCTGAATGTTATGAAATACCTTGTCTGAATAGGGCTCCTCTGTGAGGTCTATACCATCTAAGCTCAGCTTTTCTTCTACAAGTAACTCCAGATTTGGTGATCGGGCATGGTGTGCTTTCTTTCCAAGCCTGTGAATAAAAGGTTTGCTGGACTTGGGTATACCAGAAGCCATGTCTGATTTGTGGCATGCCAAGGTGCTTTGCAACACGTGTTTGTTGTCAGGGTTTGTAGTCTCTTTGTTATTTGCAAATGGCAGTGGAAGAGGTTTAGGAGGAATTGGTGGTTTTATACGCTGTGGGTGTGAGGGATGTTCGAGTGGTGATGTTTCAGCACTGTCTACGGGTACGTCCTCACTCTCCACATCTGTAGAGGAGTCAGCAGAAGGGAAGGTCAGCTCATCTCCTGTGCCTAGTTCTTCAGATTCATCCTCGTGGTTAGCACATGCCTGAGGTGTTACAGTTTCATTCTGCTCAGCAGGGCTATAACCCTGCATCAAAGCATCAGGTTCTACTGACTGAGTGGGCATCAAGTCTTCTGAGGTATAGGGTTCCTTCCTGTGGAGCATCTGATAATCCAGTGAAAGAGAACGTTTCCACAAGCCTTGGAGTACAGGCATGCAAAGCAACTCGTCATAGCTCTGACTGAGGCACTTTATGCTGAGCAAGGAGCAGCTTGTCCCTAAGTGAATAGCATTGCTGGTAGTTATTTGGAAAGGTGGCAGAAGAGACTGGGCATCCTGCCTGCTGCTGGACTGGCTTCGAGGAGGAGTGGGATACTCAGGAGACGGGAGGTGACTGGACTCAAAGCCTGAAGAGGACCTGCTTAAGTAAGATGTCTTTTTCCCTTTCCCTAAAAAAGAGCCATGTAACATGTGACTTACCAGCATGAACAACATTTAAATCAGTATGCAGAAAAGACAGACAGAACAAATAGCGCCGAGTTCGAGTCCATGCAAACAAACGCTCGACATGAGATAGCATGCATCCACACACACAGCAGATGGCACAGAAATGAAAAGCGAATGAAAAGGGCAGAAATAAAAGCAGACACTCCACACAAGTACGTCACAGCTGTTTATTCTGTAGCCTCTATTATAACTTTTCAAGAAGAAACTGAGAAAGCGTACGTATGTATATTTTTCCTCAGTTAAGACATTTTCTTTTGTTCAGAGATGCATTTTAATATTTTCTTTTTTTACAACTGTCATAATTGGACCACCTTTCCCTTATCCAAGTAAGTTCTGTAAATATATCAATGTTATGCTTTTTTTTTTACCTGTGCATATAATAGAGGTTTTAGGCACATATGATACTGTGCAAATTATATTATATGTTTAATAGAAAAATATACACAGACAAACAGAACAATTCAGCATGGAAATATACAAGCATGGAAAATATGCTCAAAAGAGGCGAATGACATTTACAAGAGCATGTCAGAATCGCTGTTGTTTTATAGAAACAAATGAAAGCAAAACACTAAAATTATATAGAATCACAATTCCAAGTTCTAACAATGAATACTGCCAGTAAAGCAGTTAACTACAACTTTGTCACACTTTTGGTTCAATAATATTTAAGCCAAACAAAAAAAAAAACGATGTTGTTCATGGTCATAACAGAACAGAGAAGGAACAGCAAGACAGATGCAATGCCACCACTCCCTTGTACACAAACAAGATGAGATGGAATGTACTGGTCCTTTAAGTTTCTGATTGAGACTATAAGTGACATGTCTGTGGATATACACTATGCAGAAGGCAAGGACTAGCTGAGGACCGACAGAAAGATAGAGGTCGGTCCTCAAAACAGGAAAACAAATTGAGCAAGAGAAAGTGCAGAGATGGTGGCGAGATGAATGAATGGCCAGACTGTGCTTATTACAAATACTGTTAAGACACGTCAGTTTTTGCTTGAGTCTGGAGCATGCAGACACTGGCAGCCCACAGAGAAAAATGAATAGTGCGGCTGGAGACGGTCACAGGCGAAGAAGGCTGTTATTACCATGCTCCAGATTCTCGTTGCTCTCATAGCAACCAGAGTCGCGTGGAGAATCTCTTGAGGGAGTCGATATCTCTGGCTGGACCTTCTCTTCTGGGTCTACTGAGGAGCCACCATTCTCAGGGTCACTGTTAACTAGGATCCACAAGCACACGACAGAGAAAATTTACCTTTTGAAAATGACAGCATTTTCCCATACTACTTCCATCTCGTTTAACATATGTACAATGTGTGTGTGCATGCATCTCTGTTGGTCCACTCACTGTCATACTCCTGCAGCAGCTCCACTGCAGTCAGTAGCACTGCTCTGTGCTGTGGGTCTCTGATGTTCAACTCGTCCAGGTCCTCCTCCTCCAGCAACTTAAACGTTTCCAGATCCTCATATCCATTAAACAGGAATGTGGGCATGTGCTCCTAGAGAAGCACAGGAAAATTAAAAAAGACTGAAATGTAACAGGAACCTGTCATTACTATGGACATACATAGTATTTGTTTAAAACTGGAAAACTTTTTGGTGTCACTACTTTGAGGTTGATGCGCTCTAGAAGCTCTTCCACAGAGGTGGGTTTGGGAGGCCGACTCTTCCTTCTCTTCCTGATGCTGCACTTGGGCTTTTCACTTTCCTCACTCAGCACGTCCACATAGATGAACTTAAAGGTGCCCACTTTGTTATTCAGAAGGCCCATCCATGTACCCATTGGAGGCTTACTGATTATGTCTATAACATCCCCTCTCTGAAACAAATCATAGTCATACAATGTGGGTTTAAGTACATATACAGGTTATGCAACATAACTTTCCATGTACATGTTACATTTACTGCAAACTATTTAATTCTATTATGTATGTAGAGTAAACACCAACTGAAGGAAAAGTATAACCTACTTTATACAGATATAAATATACAGTCCTGATGAAACAGATATTTTAGGACACTGACAACAAGATTATAGACAACATAGCAACATTTCAGTTCAGCTGAGGTTTCAGGGTAAGAGACGTGTCTGAATTCAGGCCTCTTTAAACTACCTGGAGGACACCTGATCTACTTGTGTCACTTAAACAGACAAAGGCAAATCTGTCCAATTCACCTAACTTGCATGTCTTTGGACTGTGGGAGGAAACCGTAGTACCCGGATGCTGAATCCAGCTTCTGAAGATTTTATAGCTTTTATATTGTCTGGTATTTACATATTTTTATTTTCCCATCTTGTGATTTTTTTATATTAGCTCTCTGTGGCAGATTGTCTCCCCATATTTCCAATGATTGCCTTGTACATGTTAAACATTTGTTGTGATGTCCTGAACACAGACAGGTCTCAGCCGAAATGCATTAGTGCTGGGTATTCATTCTCTCACAAGTCTGAAGATCATCCAGCTGTTGTGATTATTTATGCTTTTTGATTTTTTTACAGTATTTATTTTCTCTTTTTTTTATATGATATATAAATAATATCATTGTGATCATTTCAAATCTCTCACCTTGAGTTTGAGGGAATCTGTGTCATAGGGACTGGGGACAAAGTCAGTGTGTACAAGGGCTCGACCACAAAACGGCCCTCTGTAAGGCAACTCCTCGTCATCGCCATCCTCTGACTTCACACTTTCTCTGTTACTTGCTGAGGAGTCTGTGGTGCTTACTGTCTGGCCACCTGCAATTTAAAGTCCATTTAATGCACATCAAATGGAGTTTTGAAATATGATTCAGTTAGAGAGGATTTTGATCGTTTATGCAGGAGCAGACTGATGCACACACTTACTCATTGAGCTCTGTCCACTAAGTGAACTCCTCAGACTCTCAACAGAACCGCCAGACTTGAGTTTGGGTTTTTCCAGCGAGTCTGTGTGGGGGGACTGGGGGGACTCAGGCTCTCTGCTTGGACTCAACTTGATGGAAAAGAGCGAGAGCGAGAGAGAGAGAGAGAGAGAGAGAGAATGATACAACTTTATACTGTATTTTAATAGAATTGCCAGTAGGGGGTAGTCAAAGCATACAAATGAAGAGAGTATTCCAAGGCAAAGCACACGAAGGTTTAAATGCTGCAGAAATCAAAACCACAGTAATATATTTCTAGACGCTGGTGCATGTGATCCTTGAAATGTGAATGAATGCAATGATGCATATCCACATGCTACTTTACTGTATGCAAGTCTTTTACATTGTCAGTATTTTATCACGTTGTCATTGTAATTTGAAAGCAAATGTGCCTGTGAGAAAAGGCAATGCTGCTTAGCCAAAAATAAATCCTTTATTTCTTTTGGTTCTGTGTGTTTGACAGCTGCCATGTATGATAAAGTTACAACCATGCTTGGAGTGCAGCAAAGGTTCAAATGCCATGTTTACAACAGTAAAGGATTCCACAACCAATCTTGCATATAGAAACAGCAGCTTGAGAACTGTGAATGTTTTGGGGAGCCAGAGGGAAAAGAGATGAGATCACTGGCGTAAAGCAGGCGGACAGACCGTAATAGACAGAAATGGATTTTTAATCTTTCAATCATTCATTCATCTTCAGTAAGCACTTTCATCTGCCTGTGTACTATGTGACTAAGGATGAAACTGGAAGACCATAGTGTATAACAACCATAGTGACCACACACTCCCCAAAGTGCAACGCATTTTAACCATACCGGGCGAGCTGCCCATAATCGTGGTTCATAATGACAATAAAAAATTAATATGTATTTCTGCAATACCTGCTCAAACAGGACAGAACTACTTTTCTTGGATATGCGTTTCCTCATAGTCTCCTTCACCGACTTCACCTTCTTCCCGAGAGAGATGCGGGACGGAGTTGGTGACCTCGCTGCATCTCTCCTGATGGTCCCATTATCACTCTGCAGTAGAAAGACAAAAGATATTGGCAGACTGACCTCAAACCTCAACCTCAATCTCACAAGATGTGTGCGTGGATAACACGTACACAGTGAACCCTGCCATTTATCCTACTG
Organism: Leptodoras praelongus; assembly: GCA_028564905.1. Taxonomy (NCBI): domain Eukaryota; kingdom Metazoa; phylum Chordata; class Actinopteri; order Siluriformes; family Doradidae; genus Leptodoras; species Leptodoras praelongus. The sequence continues at coordinate 14,816,898 of JAOTRJ010000002.1, read as the reverse complement.
TATTTAACAAAGAAAGTGCAATACCTCGAGTCTTATACTGTCTGATTTAGAATGGAACATGTTGTTTAGTACTTACAGGTGTTTTACAGCTGTGCTTCATGTATACCGACTGGTTCATAAGGTCAAAACCTCCAAAACTACATGCTCTCTGTGGAGAAAATGATCTTATTGAACATGACTGAATACAAACTATATCTGTTCAAGATTTTTTAAAAGCATGCATTTGTTCACAAAAAATAAAATCCTGTATCGGCTTAAACTGACAAATTGCAACTGAAAACTGAAAAATTGCAAATCTTCCACTGTGTAAAAAAAGTAGGGGACAGTAAAGCAGCTACGTAGAGCATGACAATCTGCTGTGCCTTTTTAACCAGTGGAAGCAGACATACAGCTGTCTGTTTCCATCCCACTCATCCAGCGGGGGTTTACCAGATCTATTTATGGAAGTACTTCTCATTGTTGTCTCTCTGACTAGGGACAATAGCAAGGAATATTTAAACAAAGCATCTCGGTTTAACCAGAGAATCAAAGCTTCTTAACTCACCCCATGTAATTTAGAGGGACTCAGGGCCCGTCTCATTTCTCCATCGGTCACAGAACGGGTTATCCTGGGCTCCTCCTCACAGAAGCTCTCAGCTTCAGAAAAGGATGAGTGGCTGCAGGCATCCATCACAGAAATGTCCAGAGTGGGCCCTGTGGGAGGGTAGCTTAGCCCCTGGCTACTGTTAAAGAGATTAAACTGCTTATGGCCTCTGTAGGTGTCCAGGCTATTGGAGGACGGAGACGTGGTCAGGCTGCCTGAATCTTCATCCACGCACTGAGCTGAGGCCATTCCATCACCCTGAGACACAACCAGACGCTTCTGTACTTCTGAGTAAAGAGAAGCTTTTTCCTCGCACGTAGGAGAGAAGTCGGAGCTCAGCGAGTCTGAAAGAGACACAACTAAATTACACATCCAAACATACACCATACACAGAAATCAGAAAGATGGTGGTGGTATATACAATCACTACTCTTTTTCTTCCTTTTTTTCTTTCTCTCTCTCTCTCTCTCAGTCTCTAACTGTCTGACCAGCTGAATGTCATTCCCTCCTTTACTATTATGCACAACTTTATTCATGTGCACAGCCACAGATAACACAACCAGACACTGCTTGAGGCTTGATTTGGACTTGTGACCAAGCACTTGAGACCTGACTTGGACATGCAAGATGTCAAGACACCTTAGTCACCCACTATTAACATTTATGCATTTATATCATCATCAATGAAGTCTCAATGGTCCTCCAAAGAGGACAAAAAAAGGTCTGAAAGAGCAGACAAGCAACGTTTTGCCATGTATTTTACGACATTTTCTGTCTGAGGGTGGAGCAAAAGATTTAATTCCTCACCTTTTGATGTGTGTTTTTTGGTCTCATCTATTCTAATGAGCTTCTTCTTCACACGGCGAGTAGAGTTGACCAGCTTGTGAAGCCTGCGAAACGTCATCGACTCCTCTAACTCATCATCTGACTGCTCCTGTGACTGCAGGCCAGGACAGAGGAGTTAAAGACCATTAAAGCCATGTTTAAAGCATTTTTAATCTCAAAGCATAAAATACATACATTTCAGTACTATCCATAGACTAATCATGATAAAAGGTGATCACGATAAAAGGTGGCAAAGGTGGCATGAACTTTAGTACATAAAGAAAGCCCAAAACAGCCTGAATGTGATATAGTTTTGTGTTTTTTACATACATTTTACTAATGGAAGAATAAAGATTTTGAGAGAGATGAAAAAAAGATAAAAGTATAAATATCGGACATCGCAGCACTCGGCTTGTACAGCATGTGACAAATTTGTAATTACAAATCAGTCAGGAACTTTTTAATAGGCATAATTCACTTTCCCAATTTTCACTCACCAGACTACAGAACTACAGTTAGTAACAGTGTAAATTCAAAGCAGAATCTGGGAGGCATTACTCTGGTTTTAACACAGAAGCTTCTGTGAATGATGATAAATTCCCAGCAGTTCGTTTTAATAGCGGATGGCTGCAGGCTTTCTTCTGAAACCTAATGAGACAGACACAGACAGACTGCAACCCTAATTTTAGCCAACCAACTTTTCCAACCTCAAGAGTTTAACATGTGTGCTTCAGCCATAGTTGATATTGCACCTATGACACACATCAACCAGCAGTAGTTTGGTTTAAAACCAAGCTTTCCAGAGAGACAGAAACAAGCCCTGTGCTTAGAATTAGACACGGTACAGCTGCTAATGTGTTCTATACATGAACCCTTTGTGGGTAAAGAAGAGAACTGAAAATGAAAGACCGAGTGCGTGACTTTCAGTCTAGTTACATGCAGCTTCACAAAGCATTCTGAAGCTCTGAGAAGGAATTCAGGACAGTGCTACTTTTGCTAGTGCTACTGATACATTTTGTCAAAGAATGAATGGAAGCTAAGGAATGTCTTTTTTTTGTTATGATTTTGCACTAGTCTCATGGTCAGAGGTCTTGTTCAAGGTCTGGAATACCATAAAACACATTCCAGCTCTTTCATAATATAACCATAACAATAATGTATTCCCTCACTGCACATTTTTTATCCATGTGCCAGTATAAAACTTCAATGCTGGGATTACACTTGCATCCTAAAATAATGTAGGACTGGCTGCCCTCGTACCCTCAAATCATGTTCCTGATTTGTGCATAGTAAAATAGTAAGTTGGAAAAAGATGCACAGAGGGACTGCCCAAGGGGTACGTACCCTTTAATTGAGCCCCCTAATCATACCCTCCCTGTCTGAAAACTCTGCACCCTGCAGAACGCAGCCCAGTTTTGCATACAGCCAAAGTGACACAATGGGGGTTAAAGTACTGTGGGAGATGAATAGATCATAAAGGGGGGTTGGGGCATGGTCCCGTGGTGGACTGATGGATTTGTAACAGGAGAGAACAGTGGTTCACATCCAGGCTGTGAAGGGGGGCAGGACACTAACAAATGCCTGACAGAGAGGGTGACATTCCTGTTGGGAGAATGCCTGAGACAGGAGGATGTGGCACAGCCAATAAACTCATTACAACAAACAAGGATGTGGCACAGCTAATCATACACAGCTGCTATTAACTCACTCCTTAAAGTGGCTCCAGAGTGAGAAAGTCGATAAAGGAAAACTGTCAGAGCTGTGTACAAGTGCAGCCCATTCTAAAGTTTTAACCAAGACTGGAAAGTAGGAGATCATCATTACTTACATTAAAGTTCATCAAGAGCTCATTCTTAGTGGGACTACTGGCATCAGTCCACTCGGTTGTGTCTGTGGTACATGACTGACGATTTTGAGCCTCATACTCTTTCAACTACAAGCAGAAAAGTATTTGGAAATTAATTGTGACCTTACATGTTTCTAGTTTGAACAATTTAATACCAAAAACAAGTACGAATGCCAGGAACTATGAACAAATAAAAGACACGATCACACTAAAGAAAAAGAAAAAGGACAGAGAGACGAGAGCAGCGACGTACCCGAGCCAAGGCCTCCTCTACGGTTATCATCTTCTCCTTCACCATCATCATCAGCTGGATGCGTTCTTCGTCGCTCATTGTGATCTCACTGGCTACAAAGCCAAGGTCATCAGCTGTAGACAAGATTCTGAAGAGGTCAGAGATTTCTAAGAAGAACACAGAGATCTAACAGGTATTATAAAATTGGTTACATAACAAAATGTCAGCTGCACCTTTTGACGTCTGGCGTATAATGCCTTTCTGTGTCTTGCGGAAATTCTGCCAGAAGGATTTGTTTTTCTTTCTGTCCCATTTTCCTGCAAAGGAAATGTCAAAACAAGACTGCAGACCTATACACCACAAAAATGCTGCAACACACATCTACATTAAAATCAGTAAAAACAGCACTAAGCAATATTTAAATATTTGATACTTTTTTTGCCAAAAGTAAATGTATTAAGGACATTTAAATCACACACACACACACACACACACACACACACACACACACAGAATTTTGTCTTGCTATTCTTGTGATGACCTTCCACTGACAAAATTATTAATGCAGCTAATTAATGCTATGCCTAGGCAACTTTTTGGCCCTTTTTAACCACAACAAACCCCCAGCACACACACACAGATACACAGAGACAGAGACACAGACACACACACCATACCTCCAGATCCATCTTCTGAGCCTGACTTGTGCATCAACAACCTAGAATCAAAAAAGATTCTCTCAGAAAATCAGCCAGAGCAATGCCTCTACATCGGATCTGTGTTCCTACATTATTACTTTTTCCTTATTTTAACACACTCAAACATATCCTACAAAACGTCCGATGTCTTTTCATTTTTCCACACATCACCATGTTGTCGTGTCCATAATACCCACAGGCCGCAGCAGCAGTGGTCAATCTCTTACAGTGGAGTTAAAGAAGCAAGCTGTTGGCCCCAGAGGCAAACACAACCTCACCAAAGCTCACAATAACAATGGAGGCTTTTCAAACGCTGTTGGGCTTTTAGTGAACTGCTGCTCACGTGGCCTGTACATTCCTCTCGCTCAGCTGATACTAGTTGCTGATGTTAGTTATCAGCAGTCTTTGTAGCAATGCTACAAATGCTACATTTGAGGCTTGTACGTAAAGGCCATACATACCTACATACAATGTGGTCAGGGAGTGCGTGAATTATTGCATGATGCTAGTGTTAGTTTGGTTACCCCCACACCCCTGCACAATCACTGACTCATAGGAAGGAAGCAGGAAGAGAAGTGGGTCACCAGGAAGTGCACACGACATCACCTCTACACTCATGTGTGGATGTTTCATGGATGGGGAAGATGTTTGTCACAGTGTAACTTTGGGAAGACATTAAATAGAACAGCACTTCCAAATGCAGGGAAACAAAATCTTTTAAATCAGATAAATGAGAAGTACCTTCTCTCGACCTCAGGAGTGGACAAAGTACTGCTCAGCCCCAGGGACTCCTTGGAAGAGGTGAAATTTATTTTCAGCTTCAAGTGAAAATGACAAGTTGGATAGGAAATAAGAAATTAGTCTGAAATGAGAAGTGCAATCATTTGCTGCAGGCCCACCTGGACTTCTGAGCGCAGCTGAAGTGATGTGATCATTGACTCTGTATTTGCCTAAAAAGAAAAAACAAAAATATACCTAACCAAAACATTTTATCAAAATCATCATGCACTCTGGTGTTGCCTTTGTGATTTCAAAGCTATTTAACCTCTACAAAAACAGCCCAGAATAAAAAGTTCTTACGATCTCTGCTTCCTGAGCCACTTTGCGCTTGCGAAGCTCCTCCATTCTCTCACACACGTCACTGTAAGAGGTACTGTAATACTCTGAGTACTCCTTAGCCAAATCCTCAACGTTTCCCCGAGAGCCATCCTGTAAAAGAAACAAGTAGTTGCCATCAACTTCATGGGAATAAATGCTACTGGCATGGCTTCAACTAATCAAGCATTCATATGAACACAAATGAATAACTTTCCAACAAAAATGTGAATTATTAAAGTATCGTTAATCTTTAACATTTGCACTGCATCCATGGGTCCAATCTCTCGAGTCCTACTCGACCTCATCTTGACCGAGGCCATGAGTGTTAGCGGATGACACAGCTGCAGCTACAAAAGACTGCATCTAAATCAACTCAAGCAAAACTAAAGGAGGAGTCAGAGGTCTAGATAAAACAGTAGAAGACAGCAGTGTCCGCAGGTCCTACTGATAAACACTAGAAGTTTCCAGCTATTGTTTTAAGCAAATCTTCGCTTTGCGGTCACGAAAAGATAAAATAGACATGCATCATCATGCAAACTGCAAACTCATCCCAAACTGTCCCCTGATGATTTACGAGCATCCTGAAATTCCATAGAAATATATGTGATGATATCCGTTGTTCTGGAGCAACTCATCACTAAAGAATGCACCACACAGATTGAGTTGACATGCAGTAATACACAAACACTCACTCACAAAACCAGCGCGTCTCATCCCGGAAATCCATTCATTAAGTGCTCATATGTGCCTCTCCATTAAGTGTGTGAGATATCATTTGAATAAATGAACTGTGTGAGTCAGGAAGTGCAGCTGGGGTTGATAAGCCTCTTCAGGATAAGTGTAGGATGCAGGATGGTGTGATTACAATATTTGTTAAAATCATGCAAATATTTACAAGCAAACTGAATCATAAAAATGTAACTTTTTTTTCTGGTACATAATCTAAACAGAGTATTTGTTGGTGACATGCAAAGCAGAAGGGGAGTGAAGGGAAAAGACAAGAATGTAAAAGTCTTCTATTTCCTAACATACTCCAAACTCAAACCACAGTGCAGGTTTTGTAAAGCTCCAAGGCTGAATCCCACCGATGCACTCTATTAGTCATACAGCTAACATATAGTGTACTCTAGTTTTTCGTCTTCATAAGAATGAGCAAAAAAAGAGTGTACAAAAGAATCCATATTCACAGTAAACAACTTCCACTCCAAAAATAGAAGCTACTTATTTTTTGATTGAAATATCTAATAATTATTCTCATTAGAAGAACCTTTTACAAAAAATGTTATTTTCTCTGAGACATACTAGTGCATCTCAAAAAATTCATTTTTTCAAAGTTCATTTTTTTGTTCATAACTTAATTCAAAAAGGAAACCAGTCATATACAGGGGCTGGACAATGAAACAAACACCTGTCTTTTTAGACCACAATAATTTATTAGTATGGTGTAGGGCCTCCGTTTGCGGCCAATACAGCGTCAATTCATCTTGGGAATGACATATACAAGTCCTGCACAGTGGTCAGAGGGATTTTAAG
>JAOTRJ010000002.1:14768508-14784392 GCA_028564905.1 Leptodoras praelongus | reverse complement strand
AATGGCTTAAAATCCCTCTGACCACTGTGCAGGACTTGTATATGTCATTCCCAAGACGAATTGACGCTGTATTGGCCTCAAAAGGAGGCCCTACACCATACTAATAAATTATTGTGCTCTAAAATGACAGGTCTTTCAGTTTCATTGTCTAACCCCTGTAGTTTCAATATAAAGTCATTACATTTTTTAACAATGCTATACCAAGTTTGAAATATGTAACAAGAAGCCAGACAGAAAGAAGCACCTTTTCAGATGCTTCCTGAGGCAGAATGAAAAACACTCCAGGAAGATTCCAGGAACTAGAGTACTGTACTTGCCAAGATTGAGTCTGTCTGTATCTGAAAATAAAATGCACTTCCTGTGCCGAGATTGGTCTTTCTTTCACATCCATTTCATTTGGCTAGTGTTAGATTAAATTAAAGGCACTTTCAGCTGGCTGATCTATAAATAGAACCATAGCATTACTGAGAATCAGTCATCAGACATGAGTGAAAGAAAGTAAAGAATGAACAAACCAAAAAGAAAGTTACAAAACACAAAGAAGTCAAAAAAAAAAAGTCTAAAACAGCGAAATAGTGGCAATGTGGTTCAGTGGACAGCATTACCACATCACAGGTGTCTCTGATTTGATCGTGAGCTTAGATTACTGTCCGTGTTGAGTACTGCACGTTCTCCCTGTGCCTATCTGGGTATCCTCTGTGTTCACCGGTTTCTTCTTACTGACCAAAAACATGCATGTAGGCTGATTGGCTACCATAAATTGGCTCTAGGCGTGAATGTGGCCAGGGTTCACATAATGGTCTCTGGATACACTGAAGGCACTGATCAGTATAAAGCAGTTACCAAAGAAACTGTGAACTGTCTTTCAGATTTTGACATGGCTGAACAGAAAATATTCCTAATCCTGATTCATATGGATAATGCTGATCTGGAGGCATCATCTGCTTCTAATTTTTAGGGGTTATCGCTATAATTGTCAGCAGACTATAATGTCTGCAGTCATTCACTAATGCCAACGGAGTCTCCGGGCTCTGGCATGTTTGTTTTCTTACCGCAGAGATGCAATTGGCTACAAACAAGCAAGAGCCGCTGACAGCAAGTGGGACAGAATGAGGGCATGGCCATTATGTGTTCACGCTTGAATTAGACAGACTAACAGAGATGAAGGCATCAGAAAACAGAGGCACACCAGAGGCCTCAGATGGAGAAGTAGAGTGTGACTGAACTTGAAACACACCAATTACCCCACAGCTTGTTGTCCAAGTCATCAATGCTGGGCTCACAGGGTTTACTTTTCAAAGACAAAAAAAGAAGCATTTGTCGCTCCGTCTCCCAATGAGAGTTTCTTACATAGGATATCTCCATTTACCGAGAATATTTTAATACACAGTTTACGAAATTGTAATTAAAAGCGTCTCCCAACTTTACATGCTAATTAAAGCAGAATGTGAATAGTGCTGCATGCCAATTTTCAGTTCATCTATTCAAAGGAAATAGCTGCAGAGCCAGAGAGTTATTTTCTAATTTTGATCACACAGAAGGGAAACAGCATGAATATACAGGGTGAGCCAGAGAGACCTGAAGATTTCTGAAATAAAATAACACAATAATCAATCATAACTTTTATTTGAAAATACAACCATTACACTAACCTTTGAATGTCATTTTTACTTGTTAAAAACTATATCACTCGGATGACTTCCCTCATTTCCGATCTGGTTCGCAGATTTCCCATTACAGGCTGTAACTGGTCTGGAATTGCAGCAATTTGGTTTCGTATACGTTGCTTCAGGTGGACAATTGTCTACGGTCTTGTGACGAAGACTTTACGTTTAAGCAAGAGAATGTTTCCTAGCTGAACATGGCTTGCAGAGTGGGTTCGTTTTCAAGCCAGGAGCATTGTTTTAAAAATTTGCAACCCATTGTTTAGAATTGTGTGTTCAGAGAGGGACCAGCACCGTGATGAGGAATATTGAACTTGATGCAAAATAGCCACTGTGTAGCATTAAAAAAAAAAAAAAATTCAACAATGACCATGCGATATTGTGCTAAAGACAGCTCCATGTTGACTAAAACGGCATCAATTGAGCTACTATTTGCCCTACCAGTCACTACTCTAATCAAACTAGCGTCTGAGAAATAAGCATATGAAAATCGTCAGATCTCTCTGGCTCAGCCTGTATTAAAAAAAAATAATAATACAAAGAGAGTCCTGTGGGTATGGATATGCAAAATACAAAAATCTGAATCTGTCCATCTAGGGTAGAACTCGCCTCATTCCAAGGATAGGCTCTGGATCCACTGTGGCTCTGCCCAAAATAAAGCAGTTATTGATAAATGATACCAACCTGGCTTATACCAACTGTTGGTAATTTATACCAACAGTGCTTTGTAAGAACTCGAATGCAGCGAATGTGTGGTATGCCCTGGGTTGCCTCCTGAGCAGGAGGTGAACAGGGAACTCCATGCCACTGGAATAGTATCTGTCACAAGCATGCATGTTGCTCTGAGAGAACACAGCCAGCTGGCAGCAGCAGCACAGGGCTACTGTCTGGCTGTGCGTGTGTGCCCCTGGTGCTCATGGGTGTGCCAAGGCCAACCAGCTTCCCCTCCCCCAGCTGCTTCCACGCTGTCACTGAGCTAATGAGTGCCCACAATGCATCAGATCATCACTGCAGGCACAGAGCACAGACTCAGGAGGGGAAAATACAAATCATCATGCAGTCACTTATGCTAATAGAGATACTCAGCGAACCGCCTGCAGTGAAATCCAGGGCAGAGCCTTCACCTACAATTTAAACAGACGCATCAGAGCCTGCTTTAGACCTCAAAGGGAAAACTTAATCATATCCGTTTCTGTGTGTGATACGCTGAGTTTGGGGGTAAGGACAGATTTAACAGGATTGGACAGCTGTAGTCAGACTGAATACAGTGGCTCAGAATCCATCTCTAAAAATGAACTCAACTGAACTTGTCTCTTACCTGCCACAGAATGTCCGGTGCCATGTATACCATAACGTATAAATAGAATTCAAGGACATCCAGGGAACAGAAGTAAAAGTTTAACAAGTAGCGGAAAAATGCATATAGCACATAAAAACATGCTAAAATCTCCTTCACCTTACCGAAAGTTTTATCAAGTCATGTCAAGTGGGTTTGATTCTCAAATCATCCATAAAACATGTATAATGAAACGTTTCTTCAGGACCATGATACGACTCCGCAGTAGCGCTCTACACAGAACGACATAAAGTGCAAATACATGACAGTTGACAAATGTTGTGAAATAAGCCTATGAGATGATGAAAGTGCATCATTGTAAATGTTTCATAGCAGTGGTAATAAATTAAGTTAAGCCACAATTCTCTATTATTTTAAGAGATAATGAACATGTTAGCTGATGCCTTTAAGACTGATTTACAGTACTTTCTAGCCTACACTGCATTGTGTAAAATAGTATCCTCTGGTTACTTTGTTCTCACTGTGATTCCTGTGTGCTGCACTTCATGACAGGCTTTTATTATACTATTGATAGCTAGGAGAAAGCCTGAAGCGAGACAGAGATTGGCAGGAATTGACAGGCGCAGAAGCAGAACAGACCAGAGTGAATAGAAATTGGTGCTGCTGATGTAGCAAAATGTCCTCCCATGCACACCCAAAAATGAATGTCAATGTTGCTATTATTGGCAATTCACAATGCCATTTGTTCAAGAACGTTGTGGGTCTGATCAAGATGAAAAAGTAATTCAGGCTCACTTCACGCCAGCAGAGTTGAACTTTTTATTCAGTGGACCTGGATGGAATGAACTTGCATGACCAAGAAAAGAAAGACAGCATGGCCTGATGTCAGTCAAGACACTGACCTGGATAATCTAATAGTAGATTTGCAGTTCCACTGATTAATGTATCTACATCTCTGATTTGCGTTTCCTCGTTTTCCAGTAGCCGCTGTATAACCGCAGACTATTTTTGCTTGCATGACAAAAAATTTATAAGACTGGCCCACCGTCTCTCTATGCAACAATTATGTCTTTTCAATGAGAGCTGGTTTTTAACACTGAAAAGAGATGGAGTGATCATACACACATCCAGAGCGAATGCAACGAGTGACCCAAAATAGCTGAGCAGTTTAACCTGAAGTGAAAATGAAGCAACGTGGCAACTACCAATGAGAAAGAGATGGCAGCACATTTTCCCCTCTGTGAAACATTATCTTTGTTTTTTTTGGTTCTAGATATTTGTCCAGTTTGATATACTAGACTAGACTGGTCCTTTGTGTTTTCTTCACAAACAGATGAAGCAAACGTGAAGTAGAAACATTTTCTGACACTACAAAAAAAACACACACAATTTGCTCTACATCAGCCACCACTCTACAGCAATTTGAGCAGAGCAAGGGGGGAAAATGAAAGAATTTATTTAAAAGAAATTAATTTTAACGTGCTAAGATATCATTTCTTTGCAGCGTGTTGCCATGACTTAAGGTTAGGGGAAATGACACATGGTCTGCCGTGGCAGAGAGAGCACCGTGTTTGCATTTGTTGCCAAGCTGTTGGTGGTGAAGCACCATTAGGGAACTGTTCACAACAGGATTCGGTAATTGGATACATAAGTCAATAATAGCACTTTTATATTCAGTTATGCCTTATGTAAGTTACAGAAAGCAGCAGGAGAGAACCCTTAGTATATAGAGATAAGTGATAACTGAGCCACTCTGAAGTGACACACGAGGGACTGAACTGACACATCAGAGCACAGTTCATGTCTAACCCGGGCTGGGGACTGTCTCTAATTGTTTAATTTGTGCTGGTGTGAGATAAACTCCCTCAGGGACCCGAGGGGTGTCTTAACTGCTGATAAGCGTTCATTTATCACCAATTAAAGCAGTGATGTGCCAACATCCCCCCCATGCTAACCAAAGCCTGGCACTACATCATGCACCTCAGCTGTTCATCACAGTCTTGCAGACGAGAGAGACACAGTCGAGGACATGTTCAACGTTCATAAAGCATTGAGTGTTCAGAGTACGGATCACAACCTGGAGACAGATGAGAGCTGTGAAGCTGGACTGAAAGCTGCTGAGTCCAGTGCAGAGGGACAACGAACAATGTCATGCATGTAAATCCAGCCTCTCCCTTGGGGAAAGAGAGCTGCCACTGTCAATTAGAGCATCAATAATTAAAATAGTTGTAGGTCCCATTAGTGGGGATGTATTTCCATGAATAGTTAATGCTTCTTGCAGGCACTCTTATACATGTCACTAGCATAGCACTGGATTGCACTTTGAAAGACACAGCAAAGAGAGAAATTTGTGGTAAAACCGACCATCGAAATGTGTACTAAGGTCACAGAAGAACAGAAGTGTACAGAATGCTCTCACACTAATTAGATCACCCTGCACTGTACTGACACTCCGCTGAATGTTGATATCAATCAAAAGTGGGTCGTTCCATCTGTGGTCAACAAGGCGCCCAGGGTCGCATCTGCTGCGCAGGCAGAGGCTGGGACTCCCACTCAGTCTGGGTGAACAGGATGGGTGGAGATACTGACATATGACATGAACGAGGTACAGTGCGGTTATTGGGAACATATAAAGAGCAAACGAACAATGGAAACATTACTCTCTACAGTTTGTCTGCTAGATCACTTCGTCACTATGATGAACTGCAGTGCAGAATGTGACCTGCGCTAAACCTCAAGCTGAAACTGACGTCAATGATTTCGGTGGGCTTTTCAATTTTAGACCCTTGCTTCATCCATCAACTTAATTCCAGAGCTTAATCTAACAAATCTTGGAAGTTATTCCATCCATATTCCAAAAGAGCTTAGGACATTTAAAATAAATTGTATCCAGTGGTGACAGCTGTTTAAAAAAAATATCATAGCATTTCTGAGTAAAATGATGGACAATTAAGATTTTTCCAACCTTTTTTTCTACTTAAACATTTACAATTGTGCTCATTAGTTTACATACCCTGTAAGAATTTGTGAAGTTATTTTTGGCAATTTTTCCAGACATTATGAATAAATTCATGGTTAGTGGTTGGGTGAAGCCATTTATTATAAAACAATTGTGTTTGCCCTTTTTAAAATCATAAAGACAACAGAAACTATCCAAATGTCCCTGATCAAGAGTATACATACCCTGGAAGTTTTGGCATGATAACATACATGCAAGTTGACACTCACGGGTTTAAATGGCTACTAAAGGTAACCATCCTCACCTGTAATCTGTTTGTTTGACAATTAGTATGTGTGTATAAAAAAATTAATCAGTAAGTTCCTGGGCTCCTGACAGACACCTGCATGTTCTATCCAGTTCTGCCACTGACACCATTGGATTACGAGACATGAGGAAAGCAAAAGAATTATCACAGGATCTGTGAGAAAACATAGTTGAACTTTATAAAACAGGAAAGCTTCACTCAACCACTAACTCACCATGTATAAAAGAAAGGTTTTTGTATCTTCATTCATACTAAATGGCCAAAGAAATCACAAATTCTGCCAGGGTATGTAAACTTATGAGCACAACTCAGACTCATACATAACTTATAATTATATAATCTTATAAATATCCAAGAGCTCTATATTATATTTATATAATCTTGTTTACTGAAAACATCTAACACATCTTACAAAATATATACACAAAAAGATTCTGATTCCTTTGTTAATATAATGCTTTGATACCACAAAACAGCTCATGTAATTCACTAATTAGATTCAACGCTATATCCTTAAACCTTACGTTTATTACATTATTATATTAATGGCAATATTTGTAGATAAACCTCTTTCTATGTACAAATTAGGTTTATGAAGATTTAGCCGATTCTATTAATCAGAACTACTGTTCATCTGTCTTTACAATTTAGAACATAAACCATGAAATATTACTGTTCTGTATTTTGAAAAAGACAAAACATGTTTTACAATTATTTCCTTTATATAATTTTCACAAATGAAATAACCCACAAAGCAAAATGAGAACGGTGAATAAAATGCACCATACAGGGCAACTGGATTAAGACCATTTCCTGTGATTACCACTTCGATCAGATTCTAAAGTAAGTTATTTTCTAATAAAAGAGCTTGGGTTAGACTGACATACTGCAAATTTTAAAGTAACGAGCATCTGAAGTCATGGTGCTGGTTAGAGCCGGGTTTAGGCTCGGCAGTCGGCCAGCTGGATGATGAAGATTAAGCTCCTTCGGTTCGCTCTTCTCGAATGACCCTCATTAATCCTTTCCTAGACCTCACAGCATTCATCAGTGCTGTCAAGACAAACTGCCACATCACAAACATTCTCCCTCCATGCTCATACCACACACACACACACACATTCACACATTTTCACATTACAAATCACCAATTACTCTCTCAGATACCAAATTCAACTTGCAGCATATGGAGAATTCTGAATCACTCCAATCACACACAAGCAAGAGAGATGTTCTCCTGTCTGCATCAAGCTGAATGAAAAATGTTCGAGAGGCACATCCGCTCACACACACCTCTCTGTTCCTGTCTGCTATAGCAGCTGCTGTTTCCACAGCACCATTACCAGCTCTCTGCCTGGATTTGCATTTGTTCACCTTCATGATTGGCAGTACACCCACGACTGCAATCAGAATGTAAATCCAGGTAGGGACGAAGCAAGCCAAACTGAATACGTGTCTATAACACCGTGGAGTGCTGCAGGCTATTTGAAAGGGATTTGCTTGTACTGAGTCACTTGCCAATAGCACACCTTTTGAAACGTATTCAAAAAGATGATATTCAAAAGATATTCCATGTTCAGGCACAATCACAGTTTCCAATTTCAGTTTTTCATCAAGATGCTTTCATCTTGTACATGCTGTAAAATAGGATTTTGAGTACAAGAGATACAGACTGCTAGAGCATTTATCAAATAATAAATCTATCATTTCAAATTGTGCCACTCTATGGCAGAAAAATAACGGGATACTGAAAAACATGGACACTTCACAAATAATAATTATAAAAAAAGAATAATGTACGTTTCTCTGCAGCTCTGTTTTAATGTTAATTTCGATGTCCCTGACTCTTACTTTAGTTATTCCTGTCTTTTTGGCGTTTCAGCTAAACCTCTTGTTAGAGTACAAACATTATGAATATTTTATAACTATTTCACAATTCTATGCATCTGAAATGCTGTTTAGATATTAATGCTATTATTTATTTTCCACACCCTGTCCCCATGCCACTAGAAAGGCAATAAAAAAATATATTACTCTTGAGAGATAATCAAATCTGCCAACACAAACAGTGACTCTTAATGACTTGCTCCATCAGTAAATAAGACTTTGCTCCATTTGAGCTCAGCAGCAGCGGCTGGCATATCAGCAGTCGGCACCATGCATGTGGAAGGAAGTCCATCCATTATTCAGCTGCTGGCTAAATGATCGCAGATTCACAAACACACCATGAAGGGTGGAGGGCATGTAGTAGCAGAGAGGAAATCCCAATACTGTCATGAGGCTGATGAAAAATCAAGCAATAGGTCATGCGTCTCATCTACATATATAATTGTGTCAAGAGTGCAGGATGACATCTGGAGCAATTGTGCAAGTCTCAGGATATCTTTAGAGCTTAATTAGAAAGCCTGAAATTGAAATAGGCACAAGGTTGCGTTATGGAGGTGGGAGATGATTAAAATGACACGCTAACCTAAGGCTGATTGAGCTCTGATTTGGTTGGGATGATCATTGAGAACGGCTGCAAATTGCCCTGAGAGTGTTGTAGTGTACTTGGTATTTGGCTTGTGTTTAAGCTAAACAGCAACATTTTCATGAGGGACACCTTAAGGGTTTTCCAAAATGCTTCAGATGAAGACACAGCTGAGTTTCCAAACGCTTACATTAATTAGTCCCAGATGGCACAGCTAAAGGACGTCAGCCTGGGCATAACAAATCCTGTTTTACAAAAGAATAGCTGTGAGACAAATATTGCCTTATAACTCTTTTTCTGCACCCTTAAGTTTGGAATAAAGTATGTGGTAGTTATTTTGTGAGATGATTATGCTCTTTTCCTCCGTGTCTGTGTGGAGTTCATTTCTACAGCAGAGTACATGCCCCATGAACAATTGAGACGGCAGAGAAATTCTGCTGTGAAGAAGCCCGAGGGTCCGTTTACACCACTGAAACTCCAAGCGCCACAAAATGTGTCTTGAAATCTGCCAAGTGTCTCTCCTGAATACTGCATGAATGTAATGACAAGGTGACGTCAATATGATTTAATCAAATCCAAACTGAAAATCAGCTGCAAATGATGTGTCTGATAATTTCAGTCATCGCCATGTTTCAATAACGGAGAGAAAAAACAGAATGAAATGAAAAGGAAAAAAACAGAATAGCCATTTAATTTCTTTATATTTGGTAAAAAAAAAAAGAAAAGAAAGAGTAACTGTCTCATATTTCTGTCAGTACTTTCCATATGCAATAGAACACTCATACATTATTTCTATGTGACAGGGGCAGGTCGAATTGAACTGAAATATCACTCTGACTTCGCTCACATCATGATTTAGTGCAATATCATGACCTGGAAACATCTGGAGTTCACAATGATGTTAATATACACCATATGTAAACTTGCATACAAAGATGAGGACAATAATGAGCCAAAGTCAGAGACAAAAGCAAAGGAACAAAGTCTTTATATAGTATTAAAAAAGTGCCATCACTTAAGCATGTGCATTTACATGCACATATACAGTACAGTACAGTACAATGTGCACATATGGCTCTTGTACCGCTGATAATGGATTATTCATGCCTGGAGGTCAGGTGGAGTTGGACAAAATTTATTTAGGTTTGTTCTTGAAATAGAAATAGACAAAACAGCTGTTTGTGAGCACATTTCTCACTCCTCATATGTACAGGTTTTATGGCTGTGCCACGACTAGAATTTTTGAGGTTAAGCTTCATAGTAAGAAGGTTATCATTTCCTCTCACACCTCCAAAATCTGAAAGTTGTCTGTTCCGTGTGTTATGGCAGTACAGACTCACTGTGCTTAACAAAATGTATTGTATGCATTATATTCGAATAACTCTGGATCAGGTCTAGCATTTAGGCAAGGTATTTAGGCAATATGGCAAGTGCTATATTAGATGTGGAGCTGACACTCTGACACCCTGTAGATCTGCCCCTGCTACCTAGGTAGATTTAGATGCTAAAAATAGCTTTGTAAATAATTTATTAATGCAAAATATGCTTGGAGTGCTGCTATGCAATTACAAACAAAACAGTAACTTTTAGTAACAGTTAATCACAAAAATGATAGATATTTTTGGCATCCTGATAGCCATCACTACGAAACATGCAATCAGCATGATAACTTGATATTCAACACATTCCAGCTTCATTAACCAATTGCATGAGTGGAAAAAGCACAGCTCCAGTGTTCCTGAATCAATCCTGAGCTCAAGTTACTGTCTGCATGTCTCACTTGTGTCTGCATGGGTTTCCTTTAGGTTCCTGCAGCTTCTTAAAATGCCAGTAGGTGGATTAGATACTCTACAGTTACACTATATGGGTAAAGGTTTGTCAACACCTGACCATCACACCTATATGTGGGTCTTCCTTCCAAACTGTTGCCACAAATGTATCTCTTTCTAGGCTGTAGCAATACAGTTTCCATTCAAGGGCCTAAACTTGTTTCAGCATGATAATGCCACATGCACAAAGTGAACCCATTGAAGATATGTTTTGTCAAGAATGAAGTGGAAGAACTTGAGCAGCCTGCACTGAGCCCAGACCTCATCCCCACTGATGAACTGGAATGCTGCCTGCACCCAAGGACTCCTCATCCAGCCTCAGTGCCTGACCACAGTAATGCTCTTGTGACTGAATGGACACTAATCCCCAGGCTCCAAAATCTAGTAGAAAGCCTCCACAGAACAGTTATAACAGCAAAGAGGGACTAAATCTCAAATGGGACAAAAGTCCACAAACTTTTGGCCATACAGTGTGGCAGTGAATGTGTGCATGCATATGTGCGTGTGTGTGCTTATGCTATCCAATAATGGATAGCCTGCCTCACACCCAGTGTTTCCAGGATATGCTCTGGATCCACCATGACCCTGATGAAGATGCAGCAGTTAGTGAAGAGGAATAAATGAATGAATAAATGAATGAAGGTAGAAAGAACGAGTGGCAAAAATTTACAATGCAATCCAAGTTGTAGGAAATAAGCCCAAAAATGCCTGCAAGTTATCATAGCACACAGATGCAGACATGATGCTGATTTTGTTTTGCTTCTACTTCACTGTTAATTTTTTCTGGGATCTGCTGTAATTTGTATCATCAAGGGTGCCATGTTACCATGGAAACCTAGTTCACCACAACCAGAGACAGCCCTATTTTTAAATGAATGGAACCTCATTTAAAGGAAATCATTAATGCACGTCGTTTTGTGCCAGACGATTTATACAAATATATATGATCTACAAGCAAAAAATTAAATGTAGAATTTTAGAATGAATCATTTTTGTTTACGTTTAAATATTCTATCTTATATCCCTATTGGGTTCTCTCTCAGTCTAAAACTTGTATGTGCTTTTGGAAAAATCGCTTCTGGAACATTTCAGAAGGCTGTTTGTTTATCCATCTTATCATGCAGAGAACGGCAGATTCGTGTTTATTCCTGCCCACTTGTTTGATTGATAATCTTCTGCTTCTTCATATCTCAGTGTTTTAGAGCCATAGTAGAGGCAGAGGTAGATAGCTAAAATCTTCAAATGTTGCAATTTTTCTAACACTTTCATCTCAAAATGCATGGAGAGCTATGAGCTAAAATATCACTACTGAGGAACTCAGTTTTTTTTTTTTGTACATGGACATGGAGTAGGGTCAATCATTCAGTTCCAGGCCCTAGCTAACAGAGCTGATTCGGTTAATCAAATAGACTGCCTATCTGGAGCAGGTGGATTAGATCAGGGTTAGATCTCCAAGGACAAAGCTGATGACCACAGATGTAAGAGTTACATTGTGCAGATCAACACAAATTCGAACTGTACAGCATCCAAAGCCCTAGAGCTACTCAGCTCAATTTTCATCCAGACATCCCTTCTGTACACTGGTGACTACCGACTGTAAATCCTGTCAAAATTACAGTGTGCACAAGCCTCTATGTAAACGTAACCAATTTAGGATACGGGCAGTGAATAAGGGGAAATGGAGTTGGCGGTAGATATAGTGCAGGAACAGAATAGACACCAGCTGCTCCAGTGAGCAAAACAATCAGTATTAATGAAGTGTTTTCACCTCTAAGCAATCACATGTGGCAGAGAGGGTTAAATTAAATTAATCTTATACTGCGCCATAGCAAACCTGAGCTCCCAACACATCAACAGCCTCACGTCCACAAGTGCCAATGGGAAATGCTCCATATGGTCCTAACACCAAACGAGAGCAAGGAATGTGCCTTAGTTAGCTGTTAATTACCGTTTTCTATTAGTTGCGGTGTCATGTATTTAGTCATAGAAAATTCAGGGCCTGAATTAGAGCACAGCATTTACACTGGAGACGGAATGAAAAAAGCTTGCATACTGCTCATGCAAATTTTTTCACAGTTGCCTTTGGGAAGATTAGAGCATGCAGTTATAGTGAAGGCTGAGTTGATGAGAAAGGGAAATGAGGGACAGCCTGGCTGGGCCATAAAAATACAAACAAGGAAATAGGAATTCATAATTACACATCATGACTTGAAATATGGCTTTGTTATTACTGTACACTGCTAGTATAGACGTCTGGTGTGGCATAAACTCTTGACAGCAAAATGACAGCTAGTACACCATGGTTGAGGTCTCGGAACTTAAAACTGAATTAAATGGCAAGGTGTGATTTTAAAGTCAGAACATCTTTTCTCATACTTTTTGATAATTCTGCTCAGTTATTTTTTTAACAATCATTAACATTTTGTCTTCATAATAAAACTTTACTATCAATTCAGAGGCCTGTCAGTTCCAATGGTTCAGTCTCCTGCATTAACATTCAGTGCTTCTAGCCTAACTTTTGTTTGTGGCTTTTGTCAGTAACACTGAACACTGAGCTTGTTTGAATTTTGCCTTTCAAAATGGCTCCCTCCAGATAACCTTCAGTGAAAGTCAATACACCTTGACTATACCTTTAAATACAACATACAACACTGATTAGTCCCGATCACATACTTAAACGAGCAGAGCCATTAAATGAAGTTAATTGCTCTGTAGCTTCAACAGCAGTCAGACCATCACGCAGATGTGCCGAGTATAAGGTTTAAGCTGCATGGATTCCTACACCAGCTTCACATTACATTTGAGATATTCTCTCCTTTCCCAGCTGTCACCCTGCATTAGCAACGCACGACAGGCATCCATCACATGACCTGTTGAGTCGAGAAGCACCAAAGATCAGTGGCTCAAAAAAAACACGTCATCTCCAGTGTGTCAAACCTGAGATGAAGACTGAAACAAAAAGTACCACTTCAAAGAGCATGGGTCTTATTATATTTTTTTATTTAATTTATCCTTTCTTATATCCTGTCTCTTTGAACAACTGTTCCTCTATGAGAAGGTGAAGATTTAACACACTTGCTATTTAAGGAACAAACCTGTTATCACTGTGTTCCATTTAAAAACCTGTGGTTTGAGCTGACATTTTCTCCATTAGGAATCAAGAGCAAAAATATCTCTGATGTGTGAGCTCCTACAACATGATCAACTTCAGCACTCACAAAAAAGGCTTAATGCATTATCAACCTTTTTGCTTTTCCGTGTACTTCACACTCTGAGTGTGATTTTTTGAAGTGTCATGAACTGCATGTTCCGACTAGGATTGTACAAACCCTATTTCCAGAAAAGTGTTTCTCAGTGCAAAATGGCAAAGAATTTAGGTCATTCGCCATCTACAGTTCATAATATCATGAAAAGATTCACAGAGTCAGGGGAAATCTTGGTGCCTAAAGGCCAAGGGCAGAAATTGCTACTGAATGTGCGTGACCATCAAGACCTCAAGTGTTATTAATTGAGATTGTTTGGAAAATCATAGTCACTTAACACAGTCTGCCTCTTCATCAATAAAGGCAACCTGAAACTGTATTATACAAAGGGGAAGCCATATATTACTTTTGAGCAAAAAAAACTGTCAAGTTCTCTGCACCCAATGTCATCTGTGATGAACCAAAAGGCAAGTCCAGGTTTCGTTTCTTTTTGGAAAATATGGATGTTGGCTTTTATGTGCCAAAGATGAAAAAGACTATCCAGATTGTTACCAAGGCAAAAGTGCAAAAACCAACATCTGTGATGGCATGGGGGTGCATCAGTGCCCACAGCATGGGTGATCAGCATGTGTGTATAGTTACCATTGATGCAGAGGCTTATATTGCTGTTTTGGAGAGACATACGCTGCTGTCAAGACAATATCTTTTCCCAGGCAGGATCTCCATGTGCATTTCAGCAGGACAATGCCAGGACTCTGTAAAAACTGTATGGCGCATCATGAAGAGGAGAATCAGATAACCGCGAAAACGGACTGTTGAGCAGCTCAAGTCTTGTATACAGCAAGAATGCACAGAAATTCCACTTGCAAAACTGCAACAATTAGTATCTTCAATTTCCAGCAGCAAATATGTCCTAGCTTTTTTTGAGTGTGTTGCAGGCATCAATTTCTACATTTATTTATATTTAACAAATAGAATTAAGTTCATCATTAAAAATACGGACATTTTTCTTTCTAAATTTGTCTGTTAAATAAAACTAGAAATGAATTAACAAATGACAGATTTCAGATTTTACTGCATTTTAACTTAATTTTTTTTACTTTTTAAACCATTTTTTGTGGTTACTGGGTATAAGTATTGGGTTCTGATATGTATAATGCTATGTTCTGAATTGTAACAAATGAATTGTGTGTGTGTGTGTGTGTGTGTGTGTGTGTGTGTGTGTGTATTGGGTGTGGATGATAGAAAAAGGCCACGCACGAAAAGCCTACGTGAGTACAGGTTGTAAACAACAGAAATCGACTGCTTGCTGGAAAACTCTCTTGCGGTTATATACTGAAGCACAGTATGTGCCAGCCATTTCAGTACGATTACTGAGCTTTATAAAGTCACCTCTCCTTAAAACTCCGAAACGGTGAGTCATATTAATGAATGCCGAATTAAAATTCTGCTTAAAAATCCTGACGAGTCCCCTATTGTCTGACACATGAACATACCGTTTGCCTTTTCTACAGAGCTCACCCAACCCCCACACTCTCACTCCTCTTCAGAGCAGCACAGGAGCACACAGGACTGAAGATCGAGGGGAAACGGCCTCGGCAGAACACAATAACAGCAGTTCAGCACCAATTCAAAGGATAAAGGAATCTCCTACTGCCTACTACAGATGAACTGACTTTATATATGATTTAAAGGTGTTGTGCGTAGGGGTTTGTGATGAAGAGAAGTTGAAAATGCTACAATAACAGGCATGGTTAAATATCACAGTGTGCACATTAAATTTAAATGAGAAACTTTTTTTTTTTTTGCTCCATGCTTTCTATGTGGGAAAACAACTTACCAAAAAACGACTTGTGAATTATAAAGAAACAAACTGCAAAGAATTTCATAATATGCACTTTTCATTCATATATAAATCTGATAAATATTACTTGACATTTTGATTTCAGCTAATTTCAGTATTGATTGATTATTGATATTTCAAAACAAAAGATGTATATGATGCTAAATGGCAAGGCACATCAAGAAATCATCTGATAACATCAGCTACATACAGGTGTTAGACAATGAAACTGAAACAACTGTCATTTTAGACCACAATAATTTATTAGTATGGTGTAGGGCCTCCTTTTGCGGCCAATACAGCGTCAATTCGTCT
>JAOTRJ010000002.1:14753321-14766700 GCA_028564905.1 Leptodoras praelongus | reverse complement strand
GAAACCGGAGTACCCGGAGTAAACCCACGCAGACACGGGGAGGACATGCAGACTCCAGACAGAAAGGACCCAGACCGTCCCACCCGGGGATCGAACCCAGGACCTTCTAGCTGTGAGGCGACGGTGCTAATGTTTAGGACAAATGGACAGAAAAAGTATGTGTTTATTCTGTGCTTCAATTTCTAAACAGTTGCCTGATCTGTTTATTGCAGTGTTTTGAAGGAGATAAACAAATTTTGCAGGAGAGGATGGTTTTTACTTTCATACAGGAGGCCCAATATGAAGCTTGCTGGACAGAGAAAGGCTACCTTCATTAACTTGAGTCTACAGCTTGCTTGCAAAGACCTGAGCAACTCATTTACAACATTCTTTCGCTCATTTATTCATTCATTCATTCATTCTTTTTCACTAATTGCTTCATCCTTGTCTACGTTATTGTAGTTTAAACGTTTAACTGCTTATATGTTGGAAAAGAGAAGTTTGTTAGAAAATATTGCAGGCAAAAATAACTGTAGGAGCAGCTCAAGTGGGATTAAAGTAACAGTCATGCACACACCTTTATTTCATGGCTAGAGTTCATGGCTTTGGTCATATCTGACAATGTAAAACACCACTGCAAAATAACACATAGCTCCTATGAAATTACTTATTTATAGCAGCAAGTTAATTACTCGTGTTTAAGCATGAAAAGGTAACCATCATCGTTACTTGGTCATGTTACCTGCTTAACTGGAGAAGAACTGGAATAGCATTTTAGGTAAACTGGACCTTTACAAACGTTCCTCGAATATCCCTGGTATAGGCATAAAAGCGATGCAGGCCAAAGCACCTCCGGTCACATGAAACATGTGTTTCAGATAGAGGAAAGCAGTCAGAAAAGGGCCTCTTGGCAAATGACACACTCCATAAATTCCATAAAACCTCTGAATTATGCATGAGATTGGGCCATCTGCTAGCATCCTAAAAGCCTACAATTCATCACAAATTTACAGCTCTTAAAATACCACTGATTATTTGTGTAAATCAGTGAACAATATTTGATTTCTGACCCCATACTGGGAGTGGAAAAATGGCATTAAGGTGAACAGCAAACAGCAGTGAAGTACTGTATGTCATATGTTTTGTGACTATTATGTCCCATGATAGATAAATGTGGCATACAGAATACACCACAAATAGATTCAGTCCATAAAACTAAGAGCTAAGTGCACAAGCCTAATAGTATTTAACCCATAGTGATGTCCTCTAACTCCTGTAGCAGATCTACCCTGCTGGAAGTCTAATTCTGTGGATATGGTCCATCTAACACAAAAAAAATAGCTTTCCCCAGAACCAAGCTAAAGACCATGACTAATGGTTAGAGTAGCATCGCCAATCGGCAGCAGTAAGGCCTTTCTCTGACCCGTACAGGCTGGATGGGAGAGTTTGGAGGCCATGTAGAGGAGCTGCAGGACAGACAGGTGGTGAGGGCATGGCTATGGCGTGGGAGACAAGAGCCTGAATGACAAGAACTCAAAGAAGCAGGTACCCGACACTCAGTGAACCGCATTAAGCCAGGCTATTAACACACACACACACACACACACACACACACACACACTTGTCTTACTATCCTCATGAGACCTTCCACTGACATAAATATTAATGTAGCTAACTAATGCAACACCTATACCTAAAACTAAACCATACCTTAACCTCAACTATCAGAATAAACCTTTGACTTGTTTTGTTTAATCTTCCTTTTATTTTAATAAAATCTGCAGTTTTCAGGAATGAAAAAAAAAAAAAAACACTTTCCTCATGGGCACATGGCAAATGTCCCCGCAATGTCAAAAAGATATTAGTATCTTTGTGGGGATATTCATTCACCACCAGTAGATATAAACATGCCCATATACACACATGGTCTTGGAGATGCACAGCACCGTTTCCCTTTTGTTCAATGACATATTCAAACATTCAATGACATATTTACTGCACACACTCTGGGCCACTCACACCCCATAGCAACACAAATTACATCTCTCTGTAGTGCGCTCAGGTCTTTAAAGAGTAAAGCATAGGACTGCATTCCTTTCAAGTCTTTCAGGCTCAATTAGGAGTCCTGCGACTAGCATGTGGCTGTGATGGGGCAACGAGCTCAGCTATTCTTCCCAGCTGATTGAAATTCATCGCACACTGTCTAAACTCCAGGACCTGTTTGAGCATTGTTAAAGACAGGCAGACAGGCTACAGGACATGCTTAGTCTTAAACAATGCAGAGGGAACCAGGGAAAGAATTGGAAATGGTCAGCAACCACACAGCAGAAGACAAGCAGATCATTTTTGGTATATTTTAGTCAACTTATCATGTATAGTTTTCTCTCAAACACCAAGAATTGCTCTCATATAATTTTTGCGAGAATACTGGACATGCACATCATTTCAGTAACACTCACAAAACATATATTCTGACTCAATATAACAAGTACAAACTCGTACACCAGACTGGCTCCAAAAGAACCTTTACAATTAAAAACAAATAATAATGGCATAATAAAAAAATATTTATAATACTATAAGACGAGAGTAGCTGCAAGAAGACCAAAATAGGTCATGCTCTGAGGACCAGATTAATATTTTGCATGGCACAGATGCTCATCTTAGCCTCAGACAGCAGGTTCTAAGCCCTACAGCTCTCTCTGGCCTTTTCATTTAATGGATGAACAGTGCAAATATCTCCAAAGCCCTGCTTCCCTAACCTGCCCCTCTTATTTCCTGGAAATGAGTCCCAAATAACAGGGATTAATCAGGCTCACTTCTCCTGTCAGTATGATGCTACACATCATATTTCAAATATAATGTGATTTTTGAACAATAATGAAATGCTTCATGAACTAATACACCATATTTACTTTAATTTACTGGAAAGCACAAACAACGTCACAAACATTCTATGCTCAACATGACAAGACAGACACCAGCATGGCAACTGGACAATAGCCAAAGTAAATCACATCAGGAAGTGAGAATGAGGCTTCTCTTTAATGGGATGGAGTGTAGAGCGGTGGATGTTATTGTGCGCAGGAGGTGGGGAGTGGGGACGTGCAACACTAAGGAGGCCAGGTGGCGGATTTAAGGGCTACCATGCTGTGAAGGTGTGAGACAGGACTGTCTGCCTGCCAGACAGACTTCATTTACCCAGCCTGAGCATTTGGGGAGAAACTGATTAGAGGTGGTATATATATGAAGCGGCTTACTGTGAGCTTGGAATAGCTGAAACCAACTCTGCCAAAACAAGTTACAATGCACTGAGGATAGCGGTGGTAGAAACAACATAATAAAGTGTCCCTCCACTGTGGACTCCCTCGACTCCTAAATCCACAGCTCCAAAAACAATCCCGGCATCTGCAGTGAAAGTGAGTGCAGCACAACAGCAGCCCATTCTTCCAGCCCCCAGGCTCAATAATGCAGACAGATCCAGGCTTTTGTGTTGTCATGGTTACATGGTCTAACCAGCAGAATTAAAACTGGCGAGGTGGGTAAGATGAGTGAGAGAATACCCCCTCCTCAGCCTTATTAAGAACAACACACAGAGACACACACAGAGACACACACAGAGACATGGTGCAGCTGACCAACTCAAGTTAGCCTTCAGGATTGAAAACATGTAAGTAGGGAACTGGGTGCAAATGAGTCTGAGCATTAGAACGTACCATCTCTACTATCTACAGCCATGTCCTTCACACTAGTGCAAGGTTAATCCATTAAAGAGAACTCCCAATTCCACTGGCTTTGCAATTACACTCGAGTGTTTCCTCTTGAACTAATGCAAGAACGTATCATAAATCAGTGGTGCTAATGACACCAAAGGTGGCTGCTGTTATAAAGTGATTTGACACAAAAGTGGCAAACGTCTGGAAAGCAATCTGAGCAAAAGTTTCACTTTACAGCAGCACAAAGTGCCTTGCTGAAAGCCATTCCTGATGTTAAAGAAACCGGATGAAAAGAGCTTTCAATCTCACCACACAGAGGCAGCTGTCGTCTTTGAGGTGCTGAGGCTGTAGCAAAGCCTTTAGAGCTTTTCTCGAGCCCCCACTGCCTGAAGCCGCCTGCTGCAGCAGATCATCCTGATGGCAGAGGAGGAGAGGCGCAGGTTGGGAATCTCCAGAATGGCGCCTGGTACTGTGCAGATGACAGTGTGGCCCATTGTTTTGGCGGCAGCAGCAGGAATTTGTCACATCAGGGGTTTTGTATGACAAGACACTTCCCCAGAGAGCCTTGCTTCAATGTAACAAAGGCAAATATTTACATTTGAATTCGGCAGAAAAGTGCATTTTGAGCGTTGTGTTGGCTTGTCATCTCTGCTGAAAGTGCACAATGTGTCTAATGTCAAGTGCAAAACACACACCGGCTGAAGAAAAGTGAGCAAACAAGTACCATCATATCACAGAAAAATGCCAGTTCCGAATGAAGTTGTGCAATCAGGGGTTCAAATCTGCTCTAAGATTACAGATTCCCACAAAGAGAGTAATGAAAAACAGAGATTCTGGTCATGTCCAAAGGAACTAGTTAAAATGTCATTAAGAAAACAGAAAAGGAAGCAGGGAAGCACTATATTTATTTATTAGAGAGAGATGCCAAGCTTACAACAGATAATGATCAAGTTGTCATTCTTCTATACCTTCCTTTATAAAACTTTGTGAATTCTGCTATACCCATAGACTATAATCAACAGTTCAATAGTGTTACAATGCAGAAGAGGAAGAAAAACACATAAGCACCAAATCCTCACTGGACCGACTAGCTGTTATAGAAACCGTTTCTCATAAGAGATCAAAGTTCAACAGGTTTTTGCACACGTTTCAGCATTCATAGCTTGAACAGGAAGAGAGTAAATCGAGTCCAAGTACTGGTTAGTGTAAATAGCTGCAGCGAACAGCAAGCCTCAGCATTATGACCGGATTTGGCATGAGCTGAGCCATACAGTGCATTCCTCCAGGGATGAGTCTGTGCTGGCTGATCTGGGACACGTCCTAATGCCGGCCAGCATGGCAGTCGGCCAAGCCGGACTCAGTGTTTATTTCATGATGGAGAGACCCGTCAGTACTAAGGAGATAATTACTAGCATTCACACTCTGCTCTCATCATCCTTTGGTGCGTAGGGGAAAGCTGTGTTATCCCACAAATAACAGTGTACGACAGATCATTTTTCAAAGGTCAAAACAAACTGGTCTTAAATAGCACACTGAATGCACATCATTGTCCTATAAATTCACTTTCAGCTGATCTCTCTCTCATTTTTAGTAACACAGCCTGCAATTACTATATTAAAACACCTCTGGCCTTGGTTGTCAGTGTTGGAAGTTCTGGGAGATTATTTGAGTTCTACACTTGATCTCTCAGACCTAGTGCTCCCGCCACGTGTTTAAAAACATCTTCACTCATTCAGCGAGGGCACAAGCAGTTGCCTTGACAGCTGTGTTTGCCTATCAAAAGCATTTGCATTAATGAGATGTAAATCCTTTCTACACACACTCACAAACCAAACCAAAAAATAAAATCCGAAGCATTTAAACACTAATCTACATACGAATACCTTAGTTTCATGATGTAATACTACTGAAACAATGATTTTACTTAATTGAACTGATTAAGTGTCTACCATAATTACATAGGACTCAATGGGTACACTCAGGATAGAGTGGTAAAACCATAGCACCATAAAGGTGTTCTCCCGTCTGTCCCACTAACGCAACTATTAAAGGCTTTGTACAGAACTGTACAACTACAGGGGTGTCTACAACTATTAACCACTTGGGAAACTTTGAGACTGAGTGATCACATTGTCTACAATTTTATTTATTCATTCTTTGTCTAAGCTGCTTATCCTACTACCGGGTCACAGTGGGGGGTGCTGGAGTATATCCCAGCTCTCACTGGACAGAAGGCATGGAAACACCCTGGAGAGGTTGCCAGTCAATCACAGGGCAGACACTCGCTCACTCACAGACACACATACCTAGAGGCAATCTCCAATTTGCTTGCCTGCATGTCTTTTGACTGTGGGAGGAAACCGGAACTCCCGAGCAAAACCCATATAAACACAGGGAGAACATGCAAACTTCACACAGAAAGGACCTGGGTGCTTCTTCTTGCGAGGTTACAGCACGTCCCACTGCGCCAATGTGCTGTCCTGTTCTTTTTTTACTGTATTAATCCTATGGATGTTACATTTCACAGATCAAACCAAAAAATACCAGTACAGATACGAAAAAACAAGCCTTCTCAGATTCTTTACACAACAGCTTTGAGACAATGTCCATTGTAAAAAGCACTTTAGAAATAAAGTTGAATTGAACATGAGCTTGTTTTACTAAGTGTGTCCTTCCAGGTTGGTACTTATGGCCAAACCAAGTAGATTATGGACATGATTTGCATGACTGTTAAACTGAAAAGTCAAATTAACCACATACAAACTAACCAAACAAGCCTTAAAAATGAGGCAGTGCAAATTCTATCCCTCATAAAAGAACCTGCTAGCATGCATAGACCACTTTTCCCTGGAAAGGTCTACATTACTTTAAAACAAAAGACTTTGGGCTTTTCAAGGTGCTGTGGCGATAAACCAAGAGAAAGTTAATATATGGCTTACATCAGTCAGCACATACAGTACGAGTGCTGGCAGCTTTAACAGGGTCGTTCTTATTGCTGAAAAAAATCACTGTTACGTTGTTTTGGGGAAATGCTGCTGTAATAAAACGAATAATGGTCAATAACAAACATTTGGGTGTTGCAGCAATTATTTCAGCATTACCATAGACTCAGCAGTGCACACTGATCCTAAAAGATTACCCCAGCAGAATTAAACCCAGTGTGTGCTCTCAACATAGTTTCCTTTATTTTTGCAAAACTCATGTTATGGATAGATATAGCCTCAAAAAATGTTATTAGCCATGGACATGAGGATCACATTGACTTTATATACACAAGACAAGCTATTCTCTTCTGAGAAATGTATTAAATAGCCTTTATATACACTCACTGGCTAATTTACTGGGAATAACTCTACACCTGTACAGTCATGCAACAATCCAGTAAGTCCATCATACCATGCAGACAGAGGTCGAGCGCTTCTGTTACTGTTCACATCAAACACAGGAATGGGGGAAATGTGCCCAGTGCATTATTGGTTGGTAACAGACAGGCTGGTTAGGAGTGTTTCTCAAACTTGATTCTCACACACAACAGTCTCTAGAATTTACACAGTACAGTGTGAAAACCAAACAAGTACAACCTGAAGCCATGGCGTCAAAGGGGATACCTCTTTCCCA
Organism: Leptodoras praelongus; assembly: GCA_028564905.1. Lineage (NCBI taxonomy): Eukaryota > Metazoa > Chordata > Actinopteri > Siluriformes > Doradidae > Leptodoras > Leptodoras praelongus. The sequence continues at coordinate 14,759,387 of JAOTRJ010000002.1, read as the reverse complement.
AGTCCGGCCTTCTCTTTACTATAGCCGGTGAGCAATTTCAGACCACCCCCCACCCCACCAAAGGTCTGTATTTAGTATCTCTGCCTCTGCTGAATTATTTTTATCCACCCGCCCCCTTTTAAAAGCATCTAAAATACCTACCATAAAAACATTTCATTATATCCAAGTAAAGCACAGCAATGTGATGTCTACAGCACATATAACAATTACAATTAGAAACGGAAGCACACACGATACTGCTTCCATGTGAGACTTCAGAATGTCACAAAGCACAAAAATGTATTTCAGCATGAAAACTACATCTGGCCAAATGAAAGAAAAAAAAAAGAAAAGGATTCAGAGCAGCACACCATCATATTTTACAGGATCTTGCAAAACAATCTGAGAACTGAGAGCTGAGAATGAGACTACAGGAGCTACTGTTGTTAGGATAGAAGGCAACTCTCAGGCTGACAGGAACACCCAGGCTAACTCAAATGATGTGACAAACAACCCAGGTTTGCATGCTAATATCTCGTTTTCTGAGGCTACAGCTGGAGGCTTGGTGACACCACAGATGGGCTAGTCCAGTCTACAGCTCGCTCAGACATTAGAGATTTAGGTCCATGTACTCTAGAGAGACTCTATATTGATTCTGCATTCATTAATGCCATAAAAGTGTCGTGACTTATTTTCATGAATAAAAACGTATCAATAACATCCCCCTTCTGATTTTTTTTCCCCCAGAGTTGACCTTGATGCGAGTTTGACCCTGTTAAGCCTACAAACATTCAACCAGTAACAAAAAACAAACATGAAGGTGTAAATAGCATCCGTGTATGACAACCAGGAGAGCAGCTCATTTCAGACATTTGACCATCCTGTGACATTGACCCTGTTTGGAGTAATTGATGTTTGTAGGATTTACATGCAATCATACAATGATAATTCTATATAAACCCAACAGTCATTCTAACCACTCATTCTTGAGATATTGCACTGATGAGAATCTCAGACTCACATGCAAGCTGAAAATATAATGCATAAAAACATCAGTGAGCATCAGTTCTAATAAGAAAATTAATAAGTTCTTATTAATGAAAGAGCAGTCAGAGGAGAATGGTCACTCTTGGTTGCACTTACAGACGTCAGTGGTAACTTGTATAACCACTCTTTACAACTGTGGTGAGCAGAAAGGCATCTCAGAAAACACAAGACACCAAACCTTAACGCAGATGGGGTACAACAGCAGAAACCAAAACAGGAACCTGACACTGAGTTATGGACCGCGCTGCTGCCACATGATTCGCCGATTAGATAAGTGCATGAACGAGCAGCTTAGAGGAATGACTAAACTTTTCTGCTATATCTTTATCGCTGAGCTGTTGGCCCAAGCGGACAGGCCAATAAATTCTTCCAGACTGAACAATAAACAAGGCATGACGTTAGAGTTAAATGTTAGTGGTTTGTCCTTTCAATAATCCATATAAGCCTTTCTCATAAAATGCATCTGTGCAAAAGCCTAACGAACTCAAAATAAAGTAATATATAGTAAATAAAGTAAATAAATTTCCAGACTAATACAAATCAACTCCCAGAGTTCAAATAAAACGAAAGGTCAGGTGCGAGTCACAAAGTGCAGTTTTTTCCAGCACTTCAGAAAAGTCAGAAACCTTTCTGAAGATTACACTGCACTGAGCCTGCACTCGCTCAGCAGTAAGAGTCTGGAGTGTTTCAGAGGGGCCTCATGTCTTTTTTCCATATCACATCACAAGAGAATAATCTGTAAGATGTTATTTAGAAGAGCGACGGTTCAGTAGCTAAGTGAGAAAAACAGAAGTTCATCCTTTTTGAAGGCAGAAAGAGAAGAGCCTTGCACAAAGTACAAAAGCAGAGAACGCAGCAAACCGCAGCATCTCTACCGTACACACTAGGGTTTAGTGCAGGTTATCTGTTGCTTTAATGCAGACGGCTCCAAAATCACTGTTTACTGAACACGCTAAACAGGAACCCGCAGCTTACAAATAAAACAAACACATTATTAGTAAGGATTGTGAGAAGAGACAGAAGGGCATTTAGGAACTCAAATAGACATAAAAGCTGGTCTAGACTGTGTAATACTCTCAATGTTACTACCATTAGATACCTACTAGATAAAAGACTCCATCACTCCATTGCATACAGTTACGTTTCTTCTGATACAACAACTTTACGCATGATCTACATTTACTTTTTTATATGCCTAAAAAAACATATCCACCATGCAGTTTAAACAGATAAGTAGGACTCGATGTAAGCGGTGTTGACGAGGATGCCTCTGCTGCCAAGTCTAGTCCTTCCTATTATACATTTCCATGCATGAAATATCATTAAAATATCCTTCAAACAGGAAGGAAGGAAAACTATTTCAGACATTTGCTGTGGCCTTGACCATGTTTGGATCAATTCCAAAATCTAATCAGTCCATCTGCTGGATACAATGATAATTCCACATAAACCCTACAAACACTCAACCACTGAGATATCGTGCTAATGAGAATCTCATACAAACTGATGACCCGAAAACAGAATGTCTCCACCATTCAGCAGCAGCAGAACAACACCTAATTTTTCTGCTTTAAATGAACAGAAAAATTAAAACAGCTTGCACGCAGGAATACAGCCCACACGTTTTAAATGCTCGCAATCCTACAAACTCCAAACAATATCTAAACAGTTGTTTACACATCTGTTTCTCTGTCTCACATCCTTGTGTCAGAACTCAGCTGACCCAGTGTGGGGGTGATTCCTGAGAAAACTTCAATACGAGAATTCAAATGCTGACACGCAGCTGCATTTATATGGAACAGTGAAAACACACAACTTACAATAATGTCCAAGTATGGCTTTAATCAATTGCATGACAAAATGTTAATAGCGTGTGAAGACTATTATTCAGATATTTCTTCAGCTTAATCATGAAAATATGGTTTTAATTAAGGGATAGCTGAACCTGAAGCTCCTACTCTCTTGTGACATGCTGGGTCCTAACCCGTAGGTAGAAGATGAAGGATTCCTGGACTGTGACACACTTGCGGTTTAGGACAAAAGGATACATAATTGGGAAGATCTGTAGTCAGACACACCAGTAAGAACTGCCATCTGCTTATGATTAACGTAGATTAAACACAGTTCCTACTGTCCCCAGTAAAGACAGAAGAATACAGACAAAGCACAGAGCAGCATTTCATTTCATTCCCACTGCTTCAATCAAGCTCAATCCAAGAAAACATAAAAACAGCCATAGGAACTTTTTATTCTGCCATTCCGTCCTACGAAATACACTCATCTGTCAACAAATCTCGGCAAAGTAAAACAGCTTTAGTGAAGACATCTCTGTAACTGCAAAAGTTACCAAAATAGGTGACAATCAAAATGCAGAAAGCACACTGCAAACAAGGACAAATGTGATGTATAATGAGAACTGGTGAGATCTGGATGTCTGACATTCAATGTGAAATTTAAATGACTCTCTGGGGTAATGCTCAAACCCCAAATAAAGCCATTTACTGCCATCTCTCACCAGAGACCAGCCACTCTGATAAATGTGCTGATAAGAAGCGGAGCAGAAGCCCAGCCGGGGAACAAAAGCATGGGACAAGTCCATTGAAAGCTCTGTTCTGTAGCACGACAAGCTCCCAGTGATGTCCCACACTGCCACAGGTTGACAACCTGAATTGCAGTGGCAATGGTTTATTTAGCTCCCTCACTATGTAGCAAATTGTTACAGAGTCCTTACTTTGTATGTTACAAGAGCAATAGCGTAATATCTATAATACTAAAGAGAGCCGTGTAATGCAACAGCTTTGGACTAACCCCTTCAGGCACCATAATATAGCATACTACAAAATATACACATTTTAATACATTTGTGATTCACTGTGCACAGATACAGTGTTCAATAATCATCCAGCATCGGTGAGAGGTTAAAACACATCATACTGCCAATGAAATCAACTCTGCATATAAACAACATAATTACTATAACTCAGTCACCTTTCATTAAGCAGACACATTTCAATGTAATCACTGTGTTGTAAATCTCTCTAACGTCAGTGTTAAATGTGCTTAATAGATTGTCTGTGTCCTCCGGGTTATTGATTAAAGACAAGACAGTGTTACCTCCCAGAGTCTACTAATGAATGACGGGCTGAAGTTACACAGTCTGATATACAAGACCTGTCACTATAGCATCTCTATCTGCTCTCTCAGGTCTGTGTCTCAGTAATGTGTGGTACACTGGAACACTGGTTCAAATGAGAATAAATATGGACCATCTCAGGAGCATGGAGGATCGGTTTGGGGAAACACCACCATGCCACACCTTATTCCACCCTGGACATTGGTGAGAGTATGTGAAGCTCTCTAAACAGGTCCAGCTGAAATCTAGCCTCCTATATGCTGCCCATAATGTGGTGTGCAGTATTGCAAAATAAATAAATAAATAAATAAATCATAGCCCTATCCACAGTTACAGTGTTAACAACATTATGAACTACAGAACATGTACAAAAGCTTGAGAATTACACACTACAGCAAAAACAAAAAGGTTTCCAGATAAATGAGATGGAGTGTAACAAGCACTATCAGATAGGCTTTACAGGAGCTGGGTGAAACTATTAGGAGTGTGTTATTAAAGCAGCCATGGGGCAAGCTTGTACACACCTTAAATGAGTAAGGGGGTTTACTCAGGTCTATCCCATCCTTGATCAGCTTGTCTCGGATCAGGATCTTCAGCTTGAGTTTCGGGAAATTCACTGGATCTGGAGGGCCTCCGAGCTGCAGATTATTGTTATTGGACAGCTCAAGTCCTTCTCGGTCCCAATGGGACACACAGGCTTTACTGCCATAGACACTGGAGACATCTGGAAGGGGCTCTAGGGTGAAGTACAGACCCGGGGCCAGCTTCTTGTCCTCCTCCCTCAGTCTCTGCACTGCTCGGAGAACTTTGAGCCTGTGATGTGGAGGAAACACACCGATGGCGTCCAGGTCCGGCTCTCCGATCTGCTTACACACCTCCAGGTCGTCGTAGCCGTTATCCACAAACGCCTCGACATACTGGGTCAGCTGCAGGGTTTTCAGCCACTCGTAGACGATAGCAGGACCGCTGCTCATCATTATTATACTTTCTCCAAATAAATAAATAAATACATAAATAGATAGGGCAGTTACAGGAGCTGCTGCGTGCGCATTATCCTCCTCGTCCTTTGTGGGAAGTGATGTTTGGCAAGGCGTGAACGCGTGAGAGTCCGTCTCTGGAAGGAAAGTGTGTGTTTCCAAAACAGCACCACCAGGAATGGCAGTTTGCTGCGTCTCTGAATCATGCCCAGCGGAAGACAATTCAACACCGAGGCTACATTTTAGATCGAGGACGCAAAAGCGAGACGAAAGTTTGTAGCTATCAACTTCGCAAAAGCGCAGGCGCTGCAGGCAAAGTTGTAAATACTGTTGGCATTTTACGGATTAACACAACCTGGGGACATTCTCCGATTTACCTTCGCAAAAGTAAAGAACCCCCCGCGTCCTCCAGTATTCAGGTGGAAGCAGCATTCAGCGCTGGCGTTTCCAAAGTGCCCATGAATCTCCGAGCCTGCGCGCAATCAGCTACTGATAACTAGTTTCATCGGCATCGCTGCAAGTCTTCAAGCAGTTTTATAATCAGAACAGAAGAAAGCTCCTCTCCACAGGCTCCAACACACACAGCCACAAACACACGGAAAGTAACCCAGCCTGCCTCGCCGCGTCAACTGAACTTGCTGTGTCCGTTTGTCTGATTATCAGTCTGACGCTGAGCTGAAGCGAGTGTGCATGTGTGTGATTTTTCGCTCCACAGCGCCTCTTAGAGGCCACCTGAGGAAAAGCTGCTCCACGAGGTTTTCGGTCTCATTCATTTTCTTACCCGCTTATACCTTTTCAGGGTCACGGGAGAGCCGGTGCCTAGCCGGCAGCATAGGGCGCAAGGCAGGAACAACCTAGACAGGGCGCCAATCCATCGTAGGGCACACACACACACACACACACACACACACTAGGGCCACTTTAGAGACG
>JAOTRJ010000002.1:14733354-14745546 GCA_028564905.1 Leptodoras praelongus | reverse complement strand
TCAAATCCACCAGCATCTATTCATAGTGCAAACATATATTAAAAAGACGTGCATTAGAAAAATCACAAGACTTCTTTTCAAGACTTTTTTAATTTATTTGTGTAATTTTTCACTAAAGTTTGAAGTTGTACCCTTTACTATTTTTTTTATTGGTTACAGTCCATTGCTAAAAGTAAATGTTTATTTTATGTGTGAAGTTCTCAAAGGAAGGATTAATCATAGAATGAACTCAGAGTCCACCACTGCAGTAGCTGAATTCCCCAAATCTTGCTTTTTCCACATCTTTCTGGCAACACTGAGTGTGCCTGTAATACTCACAGAGATCCTCTCTATCCAGGGACTGGACCCCACCTCCAAAGAGACCTTTAAAAAAGCCTCTGTTAGGAGCCTCTGGTGTCTCAACTGGAGTGAACAGCTCTCCCAGCATTTCCTGCATACATCAACATGAGTATTAATTAAGTATTAATTAATGTACATGAATTCTGCCTACAAACTACATTGATGATAAGGGTTGTACATGAATCTTACAGTTAGACACCTACACACAATGAGTGAGTAGAGATGCCTGACCTGTAAGTTGTCGCAGGTTTCCTGACTGTAGGTGATTCTTTGGATCTCTGTAGGGGAGGTGAGATACAGAGCCTGGCCCAGGTTGGAAAAGCAGAAAGTTCGGGCTATCCGCATGTCCGTCAGAGGAAGATAGTTCACATCTAGTAGCGGCCGCAGACTGGGCAAGCTGACACAGAGAAATAGCAAAAGGAAAACATTTCAAAGATTTCACATTGCTAGAGTTAATGCTCCATAATTCTCTGATACTAAAGATGAAAAGGTTTTAACATTATCATAGGCAGCAGCGGAGTCACATGCATACCTCAGAGTCATGATATGCCCGTTGGCACAGAAGCAGGCGATGCAGATGCCAGCAGACATGACCACAACGTCGGTCCTCAGCACATACGATGTCTCGGTGATGTTGTGTTCAAAGATGCAGTTCTGTGAGGGCAGGGCCACCACTTTAGCCTGTTTCTCAGAACAGACCACAGCGTAGTGGGTGTCTTGGTTCTCCTGAGAAGAAGGGGGTGAGGCAGGCCGGCGCCGCCGTGTCTTTTCCCTCTCCTCCTCAGGGGCATTGAGGTCATACCAGCACTCAGAGGCAGGAGGCTGTAGAGAGCCACTTGAGTCCATCAATGCCATGTGCAAAATACCTCCTTTCAATCGAATTACTGAGCCTGGGGGAAACCATAGACATGACACACATACATAACATTTTGTTTTCCTTGCAATTCATATACTGCAATATTTTATACACAGGATATCAACAGGCTTTAAACAAATAACACAGTCAAACCCTGGGCATACCTTAAGGAGTCTATAAAATATATATTTAGTTATTCTGTCCTCTTACCACAGAAGCAGACGCCTACTGTTTGTTGCAGCCTCTGCTCAGGGGTGGAGGGCACACTGAAGGAGATAGCCAGCATAGTGCCCACAGAGGTACCCACCCAAAGGCTGGGGGATGCTGCCACGTCACTCTTCCTGGACAAGGAGTCGCAAAAATGCAAAGAAGAGATGACCTCACGTGACTCTTTGTCAATACTGGTCACGCTGGAGCTCCGCGAGCGGCTAAAGGAGTTGTCCTTGGCATCTGTCAGCATGGTGATCAATTAGGTACAAAAAAGAGAGGCAAAAAGGAGAGAAGGAGAGCACAAAGCTGTTTAATATAAACATGTGATTTAGGAAACGTCATGGAAATCTGAAGCTGAAGGAAGAAAAAAAAAAAACCAGCAGTTGCAGTAAGTTTATAAGTGAATATAAAGCATTGTGAGCATTTGCCTGAGAAACCATGAGGATTAATAATAATTACTGTGAATTGCAGAATTCAAAACACTTGATAAGTTAGTTAGCATTTGAAACTACAGGGGGCAGTTAAACATATCTTCAGTGTAATTATAAAGAAAAAAAACCCACACAATTATTTTTCCACATCATAAGCATAACAATGATTTTCACATTAACATCACATGCTTGCAGTAAAGCCAGTGTGCCTGACATAAGCAGGCATATAAAATGCCATACAAAGTCCTCTCATAATCCAAAAACTAGAATGGTATTAAGATTTAGCAGGAACCTTAGTTACATCAATTCATTTAATGTGAACTGATCCTGCAGAAACCAGGGGCCTAGTTTCCCCAAGTCTATTAAGGTCAACTGAGAGTTTCTGGAGTGTTTTTAGGTATGCTCTATTTTTTTTTTATCTACCTCCATACTGCTGGACTCATTTCATTTACACAAAGTGAAGCATAAACTTCACAGAAAACCATTCAAATTACTCTACTGCCTTCTAATTATATTCATGATCTAACATGATGTTTTGATTGTGTGGCCTGTACCTGCTGAGTAAAGTGTTTGTACTGTAATTACAGTCATTACACAAACCCGAGGAAACAAAAATACACCATTTATTCACTGTTCCGTTGTCTCAAGTCACATTTTAAGTAACGCTGCTCCCACTGACACAGTTGCTCTACAATTACAGCTTAGAATTAATAAGGGGAAATATTCTGCTTACAATAATATGCTAAAACATTTCTGAGAAAGCAGACCAAGGTCAGTCTCACCAAACCAATTATTAACAAATTAGCATAATCCACTTCGAAATGGCATGCATATCAAATATTTATAATCAATATGATCTTCAATGCTAAAAAGGATTTACTGTGTGATTAAACTCTGGTGATCTTTGTTTTTAAACTTTCTTGTCCAGTAGGTCTATTTTTATTTTGGCTAACACTTTCCTACCATGCTGTCTGACTGCCGGCTGACAATGACCCAAGTGGGAATTCATCTCTACCTAAAGAGACTGATGCAGCGGTGCTTTCATCCTTTAGTCTGTCTAGCTCGCTCACCTCCTCATCTGTGCACTCTGCTCAAACAGACAAGGTTTCCGAAGCTTCAACTTCCTATAATGCTAACCCTGCCATGACCGCCCTCATGCTGTCCTCCCTCGCTGCATCTACATAGGATTTCACATTAAATGGAAAATGGTCAGTGAGAAAAGAAGCTCTTGCTCTTTTGTTGTTAGATATTAAGCAAAATGAATGTGGCAGTTATAGAATTAGTTACAGAATTATATCCGAGTTTGTTTGTAACTGTTTTTCCTATAAACACTAACTGCAATAGCAAGGAAGATAACTGCTATCTTCTCACAGGAATAAGGACAGCATAACCAATCAAATTAACATCAGAATTGCCAAGCAAATCACAAATATTTCAAGATGGACATATTTAAAGTGAATGCTGTTGGATTTTTCCTCCATCGACCTTATAAGAAGAGAAATGCAAAATGCAATTATATTCTGTTAAATACTAAAACATGTATAGAGGGAATACTTATTTCCCTGCCATAAAATGTAATCTGTCCAGTGCTGCCCTGGATGTAGGTAGAAAAATCTAAATTACTTCTGTTCCAGCCACAACAAACCCATGTTAGTGAGCATATTTCAAGCCAACACAGCAGATCCCAGAGAAGGAAAAGAGTTAGTGTACGGGCAGTCACCACGGGTGAGCCACTGCAAGGCCAGATCAGGACCACTCACTGGAATCAGGCACAATGTGAGTCCTGTGAATAGATCTTGCTTTTCCTCGGGACACTCCCTCCTTCTCATTACACACACGTTTCTTATTAGGGAGAGAGAACTGCCGCTGTATAGTCCCTTTCACTTATAGTGTAAAGAATCAAAGAAGCAACAGAGCGACAATGATGATCTCACACGCAGACTGGCACACAAAAAACTAAGCCTCCTTTACTTACACTCAGCACCTTTTAACGCATCCTTTTAATGCAATTGCTTCCATAACAAATACATGATATGCTTATATAAGACGCACACATACACAGCAAAAGTTCAGGCTTACCATCTTGTTTCTGATCAGCAGTCAAGCTAAATTTCCATGACATCTTAGCTGGAAAAAAAACACATAATAGTTCTCAACAAAAGGTAGGTGTCTATGAAATATGGCAATCTCTCGTTAGGTTGAGAAAGAAAAATAAATGATTAGTCATTTTGTGTCTTCCTCCATTTAGCTTCAGAAAAATAGGCGATTCATCAGAAACTGATTGAAATAAAAACAGATCATGATGCAGAGTCAAACCATTTGAGCTGGCCATGAACAGAACTGTAGCCTTGAAGAGATTAAGATTCATTCATAATGGATTTAGTCACAATTTGCAATTAGACCATGCACAAAGGGGTTAGTTAAAGTGATGACCAGCACCATCCAAGCAGAACATCAGATGCCTCATTAGACTTTGAGATGTGTTACTGATTTGTAAGGTTGCGGGAGAAAAAAAGTGTCGAGTGTTATATAAATCTCGTATGCACGTGTTACCCTTGCAGTGCATCAAACAGCCTGCAATGTTAAACAATGTTAGTCAAGTGAAACAAACTGGAAGCATAACAGTAAGAGCATCAGTGTTCTGAACCCAGCTATCCATGATTGATTGAAGTCAACTACAACAAAGGAATTATTAGGTGTTTCAGTGCAAATTAATACTTTCAACCAGAAGAGCGTCATCAAAATATCATGCAAATGACAATATTCGCAATTCTGTAGGTATTCCATGGCCTACTAATTGCACTGAAGAAAAACTGTATAGCACAAATGGGCCTATGATAAGCTGTTCAAGCTTAAAGCACCAGTGCATTAGTGGAAAGAAAGTTACAAACAAAATAAAAAGCCCATACAGTACCAAAGTCATTGGCAACACTCTTTGATAACAGTCTGCTTTTCGACTTCACTGCAAAATGTTTAAACACATGTCAGTAAGGCGCATCTACAATATTATCAGTACAAAACATGGGTAAGAACAGTGAAATTGACAATAGCATACCCTTTTCAAAGAAATTGTGTTTGTTGTCATCATTAGAATGGCAGGGGGAGTCAGAGCTTATGCAGCCTACAACATATTCCATATAAATATATGCCATTGTCCAGTGACAGGTCATGCTGCTGACTATCAGTTATGAATGGTTCTGTTAAGGGCATTAGTTACATACTAAGCATCAGAATACATATTATACCTGTACAGGCTTAAGAAATAGTTTAAAAAAAAGAGAGAGTGAGAGAGAGTAATAGCTCTGAAAAGCATATCTGGCAAAGAAATAAATGATAACTACCTGATGTAGGTGATTTGCACCGATCTTCTAAGGCAGTAGAACCATCATGGCCATCACAGAAACCTATTGATCACAAAGGCATTAAAGAACTAATGCTAGACAGGTAAATGTCTTTGTAATGTAATAGGAAAGTCACTTAAAAATGAAGGCTCAAAAAAAGAAGCCCAATAACAGAAGCAGCCACCACAGAGCAAATGGAAAAAAGAGAGCAGAAAGATAGGTGAAGGATGACAGATGACTTACTGAGATAAGACGAACGCAGTGTTTTCACAGATTCTGAACAAAAACTAGAGAGGCCGGACATGCAAGACTTCCTATGCAGATTGTCTTTGCAAAACCAGAAAGAGACGAGCAGTACAAAAGGTGAGACAAAGAAAGTGAAGAATATTAAAGGAATCAACCACAGCCTAAAAGCTTAGTCCAGGATTGTGTGAGTAAAGTAACCAGTTTACTAAAAACTTGTAAAAGTTTAAAGTTTACTACTACTTTAATTTCCCCCAGGGGATCAATAAAGTAAGTGTCTGTCTGTGTCTGTCTGTCTAGGCTGCACTCAAGATTTAGTTTAAGTTAAAAGAATGTCAGAGAAGGATATTGTTCTGTTAACTTAATATTTGAAGTTCAATTTACTCAATACTTTGAGTGTCACCTGCTAACTCACTTTTTAAAGTAGTATAATGTAAAAATTTTAAATCACATTCAAACCAAAAAAAAAAATAAAATTATGAAATCCGATTCATAGGACTCTGAATAAGGAAGTGTAAAGTATCATAGTCCAACCATCCTAGGCCAGCATGGTTTCTCAGGGCATTGAACAGGCATAGCATAGCAAGATGAACATGTAAATTCTAAAAAAAAACAAAAAAAAAAAAACAAAAGCAGACAAAGAAAAAGACAGCACATACAGATGATTTCCTGAACATGCCCTTGCTATTTAAACTGATTGATTGTTTTAGTGTTAGGGGTGGGGAGGGGTACAGCCTCTGCTGCCTTTCAGCCAAGCTTACTACACTATAGCCATAAAGACAGACACACTGATGCTGCTCACTCATCCAGCAAGCTTGATAATTAGCCTACCTGACATGTTCATTTCTCACCTGCAGAGGGCTGTCTGGCTTTGCGGGGTGAGCGTGGCTGTCTCTGGTGGGGATCAGAGGAACCATAAAGTTCTGCTGTGCTCACATTGAGCAGCAGAGTCTTCTGAAGATAATCCACCACCACCAGACCATTACCATTACCAAAACCCACTCTGTGGGATAAGAGGAAGAAATATACAGGCTCAGTTAGCACTGAAAAATGATATATTCAGCATACATGATGTACAAATTATATACAAATATTCAGTGTAATACTCCTTTAACCAAATGTATGGCTTTCCACATAAGGCAAAACAATGGCAGCTTTATAGCATCTGTATCAATAATTGTAATAGCTGATTTAATCAGCTTGCAGCATCAGACGCTTTCTTTTGACTGACTTTCATTTTCTTTCTCATGGGTCTCAGTTGGGACAGCGTGACAAAGTAATACAAATTGCACATTTGTTAGAGAATTTTGTGAGGAGAAATATTTAAAAATTCTCTGGATTACACAAATGATAAATATTTTCCAATCTTACAGTATATGCTTTAATGAGATTTTTTTAATCAAATTACTGTAAGCTTATTAAATAAGATTATATAAGATTAATAAGATTATTATTTTTTACAGGATTCTAATATTACATAATCTACATACATGTTTAGGTGTATAACTTTGATTTCAATGAAAAACTGTAAGTAATTTAGGCTGGAATTTTCTCAGGGTTAGAAAGAAGGAAAATCACCAAGTAGCAGTTCTAATGATTTATTTACCCCAGCTCCCTGTACAAGTAATGCATCCTATAATTTGTGATGTCATTCTCTATATTGGTACATGTTAATGTTAACTGTATAGCCAAGTTCCTTATGGCACTACCCCACCACACAGGTACAGAGTCACATTCTTGTTGTGAATGCATGAAAATCAAGTCATCTCGTGCATAACAGCTTACAGGCCGTAGGCAGAGTTAACAGCCAGGCAGGTGATCTGCTGTGGTGGCTCCCCACTGACCCACACCAGCTGAATGACCAGTTCCACCTGGTAGCCTGGATACTGCTTGAGCGGCGTGCTCCTCACCCTGTAAACACACAATGAAGCAGCCATATGCTAAAACCAAATCACACCACAACCACTATAACACTATTAACAAAAAATGTAATGTGTATAGAACATGATTAAAAACAACACAGAAACCAGAATAGATTTTTCTTCCATTACGTTTTTAATTTAATGTTTCCACTTTATGATAGCAGAACAGGCATATGAGGGAGTGAAACCTGGCATGATATTAATGTTTAGTCTTATGTTGTCATAAAATATACATAGAAGTCACTTAGAGGCTGTTAATATTCAGAGAATTCCACTGGAAGACTGCAGACAAGAATTTGGTCTTTTAAGGGACTGATACTGATGAATTACACACACACACAAATGCACACAAGCGAGAGGAGAGAGGTCAGAGTTACAGTACCTGAGGCAGGGCACGTTGTCACGCAGGCCGTCGGTGGAGTTGTTGCTGCTGGTGGACAGGTGTGTTTGTGGTGCACTGGACTGAGGGCTGGATGAAGCTCCTGGTGTGGATACAGCCGAAGCGTGGTCCCCTCCACCATCCGGAGAGTCTACGTCATTCAGCTCACACTGCATCCGCACCTCCATCAGCTACACATGCAGAAAAATATCAGATTTTTCTTTCCTATTACATCAGAAATATGAATTACAGTGGGGTTTGGTATGTCGTTTTACTGAGCACAGGCCAGTGTGTGGTATGACGACAGGATGCTAGTCATACCTGAACCTCCTCTGTGGTAATTTCCTGTTTGCTGAACCGGTAAACAATGACGTGAGCAGAGACTCCAGCCACACACAGCATGCGGCTCTCTGGGCACCAGGACAGACTCTGGATGGCGAAAGGGTCTTCATCCACTATGTCGGTACTGGGCTTCTCCTCCTTGTTACGGGCTTTTTCAAACACCTTGGCTGTTTTCAGCTTGTACAGCACCTGCAGCATTACTATATGATAAAAGTAGCTTCAATTTATAGGGTTTTTTTTTCCCCCAGAAAATCTTCAACTAATATCAGAATGCTCTCTATATATTACACAATAGTCAAAAATTATATTGATTATTTGGCACTCACATGCAGAAGCATCCCAAAATTTGACTGATCCATCAGCATGTCTGTACATATAAAGACAAAGAAACACCAACCCAGTGAGACAAACTGATGTATGATTAAAAAAGGCACTATAGTAATTCCCTTAAATCTCAAATCCTTTTCATCTCTTCCTTTGTCTAATGCAAGATGTCCTTTACACAAATCGCTTGTGTGGACAGACATTACAGGCAAAATTACTATTCGAATTATTCAAGGCATTACGTGAAGCATACTGAAATATTTAAACCACTGCTCATGCATACATATAAAACAGCATGTATGTCACAAAAGATTAAGCCTTTATCCACCGTAGTGTGTATGTGCAATGTGATGCTTTAAAAATGTCCATATTTCAACTTTAATTTCCATTCCTGTGACATGCTGCCCCCACTTACAGCATATTTAATTAGCTAAATTAACTATCTCCTTACCGCACTGCCACTCAGTTAGTTGGCTGAATACAGATAAGGACAGACAAAATCCGTTTGCATTTGCTAAGCTGTCATTTTTCTATGGAGATATCCTGCACTCTCACTTTGGAGTTTATGCCTTGCAGTTGTAATTAAAATTTAATCAACCTCAAATTTGACCTTCTGTGCTGCTTACATTTCAAAGATCAAGCACCAAAACAGACAACTGTAGGAGATTTAATATTGGCATGGAGAAAAAAAATCAAAACGCTGAATCGTTAAACACAGAATGACGCTCGGCTAAAATGCAGCATGGCAATGTGGAAGCAGCACCTGATATTCAGACAGGGGTGGTCCTATGCTTTTTGTATTATATTGAAATCTACTTTTTACACTCAAAGAAATATGGATAATCCAGTGCTCATAAACTGCATAACAACAGAAAATACTGGCTGTTCCCTAACAAAACATGGACACATAGGACACAAACTCACCCTGTGATAATGATCTCTGGATAGCTTTGTGTGCCCTGGCCCCAATTACCACCACTTATAGGCCATTCCTGGAAAGAAGATCTCATATTTCAGCACAGAAGAGACAATCTTTGTGCAAGCAACTGGAGAGATGCAAGTATGGACAGATACCTTTTTACTGTAGCCCTGTCTCTTTTGCCTGGATCCCACAGAGTAAAGTGCAGGGATGAGTTCATCAGGACAGTCAGCAAAATATTCACAGCAGGTCACCGGGGACTCGTGAATAGTCAGAGGATATGGGTTTTCAAAGATTGGGTACCTGCATAGTAAAATGTCAATGTAGCCATTTTTGTAGTCAGAAAATGGAAAGCTTATTCAATTTGTATCTTTCCTGAGCATTTGCATACCCAGTTTGTGCAAGGTCAATAACTACCAAGTCCTTCTCCAGGAGGGCAACTACAGCATAAGGATCTTGATAATCTGTGTAGAGATAGTTATACTTGAGTTTTATATTTTTATATTTATTTATGACATTGAGAATCTGACTGTTTTAATTTTAGTTATTTATCTGGGGTTTTTTTAGTTCTGCATTACTGAGTCAGTATAAAATGATTTTATATTTCCAAATGTTACTTTTCCAACAAAAAATGAAATGTCACACAGAAAATGTTTGTATGTCAGTAACAAAAGCAACACATTACATAACAGTCCACTTTTCAGACAAAAAACATAAGGAAGGCTGCCGGGTTTTGCATGCAAAAAAAGAAGCAAGTGTGACAGTCAAAGTCTCCAGAAGAACTGTGGAAGATTCTCCAAGATGCTCAGTAAAACTTAAAATCTAATTTCCTTAATTTCCTCAACATTTGCACTGACTCAATAATGCAGAACCCAAAAAAAAGTTGTACCTAAAATCAATAGGGTGCCTAGACTTTCCACAGTACTGTACAAAGCCAGTGAATTAGCAAAGCATGCAGTTTAGGAAAAAATGTATTGCATTCATTTATTCATATTGTAAGTTGTGGGATAAGACTGAAGGAGCGGATTACCATTTGGATAGGGAGTTTCACACAGAGTGAGGAAATCCACAATGGGATAGTCCATCTCCAGTACAGCAGTGCTTTTTCCATGCATTACAGTCAGGCAAGCCCTGCGTCCTACTGTATCATATGAAAGACCTCCAGACAGTATCATAAAAGGATCCCTGGCCAAAACAACGAGCAGGAACAGAATGAACATCTGCGTGATTTCTAGACAGCAGTCACTCTGCATTTGCATTATACAAATGTGCTGATGCCTTTCACACCAACGCTTACCCAGCTCTGGTTGTTTTGTATTCTACTTTCAAAATGGGTTTGCATGGCTCAGGCTTTTTTCCATCCTTAGGCTGCTTGCCTAAAAGAAATAATCACAGGAGAGCTTCTCATTTTATTTATTCTACTACTTAAATGAAATATGTTGATGTTTGAAGAAAAACAAAACATATTTAAAAGTCTTTACTACAACAGCCTTAAATGGCCCATCAGCCAAGCTGAGTATGCTTGAACAGGAGCTTTACCATGTGGTGTAATGATCTGTGCTGGCTTGGCAGGAGAGCGTATATTCCATGTGGTAAGTGTACCATCTGAATGACTGCACACAAACTGTTTCCCTTCATGGTGCCAGGCCACTGAGTGGATCGCCTAGAGGCCAAACAAAGCATGAGCAATCAAACACAGACCATCCAGGCAAATCATAGATTATATTCATACTGCTTTTCTTCTTATTGGAGCAATGTAAATAAGCTACCTGACATTAAAGTATTACATCGACCCACTGCCTAGTTTTAAAGGGAACCTCTTTTTCTTTTTTTTTTTTAGAAAACTCACATTCACATTACTCTGCAAAATAAGCATCTCAATATATTTAAGATTATACATCCTTACTATTTTAATACATTACTATTATTTTGTCAGACTTTTAAACCAAAGAAGTTTATTATATACAGTACAACAGAACATCTCTCCATAGTAACATCTATGCTTTTTTGTGGTAGAAGAAATGCAGAAATACAGTTACCTAAAAATCAATAAATACTTAAAAATCAGTTAAGTATTGCAGCTATAAACACAGAAAGAACTGATCTTATTAAAGTAAAAAGACAGATGTGTCAGTGCAGGCAGAATGTGCAATATTTATTTCTCTGCTTTCTGGCACTGGGTTAATAAATATGAAATAAAATGAAAATTGTGGAAATTGTGGAAAATGTGGAATCATTGTCCATGATCAAATAATGTTTGTTAATCCAGTGAGCTTTTCACTCCTGGGCTAAGCATCATCATCACAGTTTTATCAAATTATAAGTGAGGAGAGAATTTGTGCTGTAAATAAAGGCTATAATACTGCCACGTATTGCACAATATAGCATAAATATTATATTTTATAGTTCTTCCATTTGGAAATCATCCATGTGGAGGAAAATGATTTGCTCTGAGCGAGCCAACCATGTAAAAAGCCACAGTGGTTAACATGGAAATGAACTGAATACAACGACACTGAGCAACTGGTGTAAAAACGGGCCTTGTCCGACTGCCACACATTCACCATTTCACTACAGTTACTTGTTTTTCGTATTCTTTATATCACCATTGTCTTAGGAATGCCGTAATAGTTCATCTCAATTTTCAAAATAACTTTTTTGTCCCCATTCCTGTGAATGTCCATGGAATTCCACTGTAGTGAGTAAATAAGTGAGTGACAGTTTCAGTGCCTGAATCTGTGTGAATGAGTGTGTGACTGTGTGACCGTGTGAGTGAGTGTGTCTAAGTGGGTGTAAGACTGAGTGATTGAGTGAGTGAGCGAGGGAGGGAGCTAGTGAGTGCATAAGAGCATGACTGAGTGAGTGCTTGATTTGAGTGAGTGCATG
>JAOTRJ010000002.1:14634909-14645464 GCA_028564905.1 Leptodoras praelongus | reverse complement strand
TGGCAGAAACCAGTGGGACCCAGATACACCCATCTACTGTCTGGAGAAGTCTGGCCAGAAGTGGTCTTCATGGAAGAGTTCAGCCAAAAAGTGACTCAACTATGCACAAAAACATTGGAACTGGGGTGCAGAAAAATGGCAGCCGGTGCTCTGGACCTGGAATATTTGAAATATTTGGCTGTAGCAGAAGTCAATTGTCCACCAAAGGGCTGGAGAGTGGTACAATAATGAGCATCTGCAGGCAACAGTGAAGCATGGTGGAGGTTCCTTTCAAGTTTGGGGCTGCATTTCTGCAAATGGAGGTGGAGATTTGGTCAGGATTAATGGTGTCCTCAATGCGGAGAAATACAGGCAGATACATATCCATCATGCAGTACCATCAGGGAGGAGTATGATTGGCCCTAAATTTATTCAGCAGCAGGACAATGACCATAAACATACAGCCAATGTCATTAAGAACTATCTTCAGTGTCAAGAAGAACAAGAAATCCTTGAAGTGATGGTATGGTCCCCAGAGCCCTGATCTCAACATCATGGAGTCTGCCTGGGATTACATGAAAAGACGGGAGGATTTCAGGAAGCCTACAGCCACAGAAGAGATGTGGTTAGTTCTCCAAGATGTTTGGAACAACCTACCAGCTGAGTTCCTTCAAAAACTGTGTGTAAGTGTACCTAGAAGAATTGATGCTGTTAAGACAAAGGGTGGTCACACCAAATATTGATTTGATTTAGATTTCTCTTCTGTTCACTCACTGCATTTTGTAACTTGATGAGAATAAATTATTAACACTTCCATTCTTAGTTTACAGCAATTTTTCTCACCTGCCTTAAAACTTTTGCACAGTACTGTATATCGAATAAGCACCAAAATTACACCAGATTTCACAATGAGACTGGGTCATATGTATGGTTAATAAGACACATGGAGCTTGCATAAGCACATCTAGCTTGCCTTATGGCTGTGTGTCTGTGGCTGATTATCTTGCTCCATTTATCCAAATGGTACCATATCCATCTTTATTAGAGCTCTTCACAACTGTCATTTGAAAAAAACTCACTAGAAAAACAAATCACTGAACACAGAAAAATCAAATTGACTTGAAGACAATTTGTTCAACATCCATTTTCAGAGACACTATTTTAAAGGACGGATGAATGAACTCGAAATACATTATTTTCTCCTCTGCGTTTATAATTGCCATCCCTTATATGTAATTAATCTCTCAGCTCTTATAACCCATTCCCCAAAAATAAAATCAACATATGTAAAGATAAGTCAGTCACTATACCTTGCAGAGCTTCTGATATCTTGGTGATATGAAAGTCACAGTTTGGACTCTGTGCAGAAAGAGCATCACTTTCTGGAGTGAGGATCTCACCATAGCCATTATTCTCCAGCTGCTTTCTCTAGGGAAGCGCTTCAAGATTTTCATCCTTGGGGACAACAGCCACCTGTTCTCTCACTATGCACAATGAGCATGAAACTCCCAGTGTCTCTGTGCTAATCCATGTTCATGCTTTTAAATAGTCTTCCTCTGGAGCTGAAGGGCATAGCTGAATGTAAATGGCTGAAAAAGGACTTAATCCAAGTGCAATGGACAGAAGATTCCAGCTCAGTAGCAGTCTTCTGGCATGGACAGTTACTGGTTACAACTAATGGAATAAACAAGATTTTTAAGCATACCCTGAAAAGACAGTATCTCACAGAGCAGCAGCTATAGAAACATCCTCCCTGCTTGAGGATATGAACAAGAATGAGAAGGGAGGGGTGAAAGTAGCACATAGCAAGCTACTCTACACATTCGATCTTATGTGATGAGTCCTTAAACAGCCCTTTACCTAGTAATGTAGTAAAAGAAGATTCACACTCCAATGTACTCTAGGTGTCTACATAGGCTATATAATGTATATAGCCTGTATATAATATAATGTATTTGCACACTGTTGTTACATAAACGTCACCAGAATGCAATAATCAAAGTTCCTGTCAATAATTAATTTTTGATTTTGCAAAATTATGAACATACCTAATGATATAGTATACAGGAAACACAAGTTATGAACTTTATTACTAATTACTACCACCCCAAATGTAAAAGTATGATGTCCATAAGCATCAGCCTTGTTGTAGAAGCAATCATTGTAATTGGTTAATTGCACAATTACAGCTAACAATGCACCTAACATGATTTATAAGAGTATTTAAGTGACTGTACTCCACTTGTAGGTAAATGGCTCATTCTACCTTCTTTATTATTACATAGTGAAAACCAAGCATTTCTGTTAAAAGTGAAGTCTGACATCTAGTGGCAATAGGAGGCGAGGATAATCTTACTAATCCAAACAGAATGTATGAAGCATTATAATTTACATGAAGCATCATGAATGGATAATAAGATTCTATGTGTACAAGGTGTACAGTCCTGTACACATTCCTGCACACAGTATGTATAGTAAGTGCAAGAAAAATCTTTGAGCCTGTGAAGACAAAAGTCATTTAATAGAATAAAAATGTAGACTGGAATGGGTGTAGATTCAAGAGATTTGGCATGTTAAACAAAATTGCTATGGCTTTCAATATTTAACTCTCAAAATCTTTTAGCCGGTAGAGCTTTACTTTGCAGTTTTCCTTTGTAAGGCTCTCAGACTCAGTTGTTTAGGAGGAGTGGTATTTGAATCCATCTCAGACAGCAAATGTGTGATGACCCAGTGCTCAGCCACTCTTACACTTTCCTCTTTCTTAAATGTTCCTCCAGCATTGGCTCATATGTAACCTTGAGCATCTAGGGCCATAAAACATGTCTGTGTTCAAAAGACTATTGATTTTGTAGACAGCCATACAGAAGGTAAACAACCATATGGCCAATATAACTTAAAAGTAACAGAATGACAGAGCTAAAATCAAGGGCTGCCAAGTTGTCAAGTGTATTAATGTGATGTAGAACATGAACCGCTGTAGAACTCTACTGGTGTATTATCTCCCTGGGCTAAATACGCTGCAGTTTTAGTTCTTTTACTCATTTACATTTATGGCATTTGGCAGAAATCCTCATCCAGAGTGACTTACATTTATCTCATTTATACAGCTGAGTAGTTGAGGGTTGAGGGCCTTGCTCCAGCACCCAACAGTGGCAACTCAGTGGTGCTGGAGTTTGAATCCCCAACCTTCTATTCAGTAATCCAACACCTTAACCACTGAGCCACCCTACCCGTTTTACTCCATCTAATGAGGAACAGAGGATGCCAAATCAACAACAGACAACTTAAATCACAAGACCACAGCCTCACACTACATGTATGTAACCCAATAGAAATGATATGTTGTATATTTATGACATGGCTGCCAATCAATGCCAATGCACAAAGGTGCATAACATCACTCACTTTCAGTAACAGTTTTACCCTAGTCAGGGTCACTAAGACTCCAGGGCCTATCCCAGAAAAATTGGGAATGAGGCAGGAATACACCCTGGACAACAGGCCATTGCCAGGAACCATGTCCATGGCTATGCCTTGCAATCAATGTATTATGCTAACATTTGGGCAAACAGCCCAAAGTCTACAGTGGCCCATGCAAAACATATGTTGCACTCTGTTGCACACATTAACAAATGTGTGCAACAGTTTGGGGAAGACCCACACATGGGTTTGATGGTTGCTGCTTGCTTACTAACCCCAGAAGTACTCTCATTACTTACAAAGGTCACTTCAGAATGAGATACTGCATAACAACCATGCTTGGATCTCACACTTTCAGTGTCTTGCCACCTGAATCGTAGAACAAGCTTCCAAATCAGCCCAGTGTTACCATTCTTTCCATAAAGGCCTAAAAGCCTATAGTACCATTTCAGACTATATACATACAGAATGACACTTCACTGTATTTCTTTGCTGTTACTTTTTGGTTTTATTTTTGGGCTCTTGGTTTTCTGAAATAACACTTTATGCACTCCTTGGAAAGTGCTTTGCAA
This sequence comes from Leptodoras praelongus, assembly GCA_028564905.1. Classification (NCBI taxonomy): domain Eukaryota; kingdom Metazoa; phylum Chordata; class Actinopteri; order Siluriformes; family Doradidae; genus Leptodoras; species Leptodoras praelongus. The sequence goes on along the minus strand of JAOTRJ010000002.1, from coordinate 14,641,493 downwards.
GCTGTCTTTCAGCCATTTGCAAGTCAGTCTGTAGAAAAACTAAATGGGAACATAACTAAAAACTCCATCCATAAGGATTAGGAACCAAAGCACCCCTTGTGATCTACACAAATGTTTCATTACTCATAAAATCAAGACTGTGCAATGGCAAACATGTGGAGTGAGTTAAAGAGGAGAGTCCACAAATTAGTACAATGGGGTTGGTTACATTTGTTTTTATTTTATTATAAATTCTCTTAATATGTATGTTTGTGTTATAAAAGATGTAAAAAAAGATGCTTGACATACAAAGTTCATTTCCATACAGAAAAGTGTATCACTGCTATTTTACTACTTCTTTCACTATAAACAGTGTAGGTAAGATTAGAACATTTTTTATTCCATTCCACTTTATCCTTGTCAGGGTTGTGGTGGTTCCAGAGCATATCTCAGGAACACTAGGCATGATGGGCTTTGATACATCTGCTAGTCCTTCCCATGACATCATGTACACACTCATTCACACCTAGGGGCAATTTAGAGTCACCAATCCACATACCATCATGTCAGTGCAAAGTGGGAGGAAACCAGAGAACCTGGAGAAAGCACACAGACATACAGGGAGGATATGTGGGATATCCTAACAGGGACATAACAGGGAGGATAACTCTACAGAGTTCAGGATCCAACCCTGGAGCTGTGATCCAGCAGTTCTGCACTGCAGTTCTGTGCTACAGTATTTCTTACATTTTAGGACAAATAATCAGAGTATGCATACATTTGCTTAAGAGCCATTTAACGCAACTCTCATTTCAACACACAATGCAACATCAGTGCATTTCATCATACTTTGTTGATGCAACAGTAAAGAACAGCACTGAACTGCATATGAAGGCATTTGAAGAAGTTAAAGGTGTCTAAACTTATGCATAAAGGTCTGCTGTGGCTAAAGGTTTTCTCTCCACCAAGCAAATGTTCATGGCTTAAATCAGCTGTCCTCACTCTTCCAATGACTGATGTTTTGCTCCCGACTGAAAATATGAAGCCCCTATATAAAAGATCAATTTAAAAGATAATACATGAGCAGTACAGAATATTATTTCCAAGCCAAGAAAATCACGATCCCAGAGTGAAAATTATTTATTCAATATACATCAATAAAGTTCATGTACTCACTTAAATATAAAGCTTCTTTTTCCACTTTGCAGTTATTGTACCTTTTAATTCCTTTTAAAACATAAATAATCTATTACAATTCATTTCTGCACAGGTATCTTATTGTTGTTTAACCACAGAGCACAAACAATACAAGTATTTTCATGTATTGCTGATCGAGTGGTTAACAACATTCTGGGTTTTGTCACAACATGTTCAGCAACTAGCTAGTTTATGAACAAATATGAAAAAATGAACTGTATAAACACATGGCTGGTGAACAGTGCAAGCCTGTAAATCACATGACCATTGTGCAATAACCACATGCAGCTCCACCAAAGACAGGTCAATTAAATATACAAGTCCACTATGCATTTAGTAAGCAAACCCATTTTGAAATGGGAGTGCCATGAGTAGGCATTAAAGCATATCATTCTTCACTTATTGCAACATGGGAAACAACAACAGAAGAGCTGTCTACATGGGTTCTTCTTCTTATATTTCACAGCCTTCTTGATCTCAACAGTAGCCTTGCCTATAAATTCTACTGTTGCGCACACATTAGCCTCAATGTTATCCACCATAGCCCCTTGCTGCTCAACCAGCAGAGCTAAGTGAAAAAAGAGTTCATGAATGTCCCGAATGCGGCTCTCCAGCTCCAGAAGCTCCTTGTGACGGTTCTCGATCTCGTTGAGCGCTGAGCGGAAGGCTCGTTCGTCTGTGACAAGGTTATCTGAGAAGACGTTCCACTTACCAGTCTCAATCATTTCTTCGATCTGATCCCCAGTCACCTCCTTGCCCATGATCTCTGTCTGCCGCTGGATGCGTACCTTGCAGTTTTCCCTTTGTGCCATCTCAACCTCATTATATTCAGACATTGCATCATGGAAGTCACTAGTCAAAGAGTTGTACTGGCAGCGCACCATGCGGGCTAACGCAGACTGGGCCCCATGTTTCTCCTCCAGCTCTTTGCACTGTGCCTCCATCTGCTGAAGCCTTGCATACAGCTTCTCTCCATCAGCTTTGATGTTGCGTGCAATCGCATTGGTGTCCCGCTTGATGCTGCTGATGCGTCTGACTGAGGTGAGAAAACGGGTGTTCTGCTTGCCCAGTCTCTTCACGTCCATTCTGAGGTGAGCGATTTTTTTGTGCATAGACTGGGCCTCCTTAAAAACATCCTCCATGATGTCCTCACCCTCAAACACCACAGCATGCTGCTCCAGCTCACCATTGTCTGTGTTCTCACCATTCTCTACAGCAGGCTCCTCTTGGGAGTTTATAGATATAACACTTGTCAGGTCACACAGTCTATCCTTCATTTCTCCTTTAAGATAAAGCAGAAACAAGAGAATGTGGTTAGTAAAACAGACACTGGCCCTGATTTTCCAGAGTTATGCAACAAGGACTGTGCAGACTTACTGCACTTAAACAGCCTCAGTCGGGTTGAAAGACATAGACACACAGCAATTCTGCAATCACCAACCCATGAGATTTTTGGAGATTTACCTTCTTACAAAATTCAGTGCCAACCCAAATCCAAAACAATGTTTCCACATAAATTTACTTCCCAGGTCAGGTTGGGTTGGAAGAGTATTCTGTAAGAAGGCAGCTCTCCGTTAACAAGCCAAAAGTGCAGATATGACATACCAGTGCAGATATGACAAACCTTCTGAAATGAGAACGCTTGCTAAAGTACTGCGTAGGAGTAGTTCAGTGAAGAAACCCCCTGTCACACCAGTGCCCTTATGTCTTATGCATTACTTACTTTTTCCGAAGAATAGAAATGACAGTCATGATGCTTACTTCCTATTAAACCAAATATAACTGAATAGAGAACCAATGGGTGTGGACTTCCCTTTACTTTAAGTGCAGAAATGAAAAAGAAATATGAAATGTAATATGTCTACCAAGTCTTCATTTGGGTCTAAAACACTTCCACAACACCATTATTTCACGAACCTATTATATAATATAATAAAATTATCTAATATATACCTTAATTATTGTGATGTCTGTGATTAAAATAGAAGTGGTTTAGATGATGAATAAATATACTTGTTTCTAAGGGTATTTCAGACAGTTTCCCCTCAGTTAATACTCAAGGCGTTGTAGTCAAGACGTTTATATTTATGCTCAACTGAAGAGCATCACACGGGTCAGATTTATGTGTACTCACAGGTTTTGCTAAGAAAAATCAAATGCTACATCATATTGCGTGTTTTTCTCTTAATTACACACCAGCGACATAAAAACATTAGGGGCTGAAACTCATGCAAAGTTAAATTAAACCAAACCCAGACACCCTGCGTGTCTAATAAAGGAGAATGTCAGTAAATCTTACCTCACTTCATGCTCCGTGGACCAGCCAAAATATGCAGGTTTAAACTTCAACTGCTCGAAGTTTTTCCTCTGTGCTCTTCCTTCTCAGTCACACATCGTTGCAGGAAATAGCAGTAAAGCAGCTTGTGGGAGTTACCGAAAGTGGCAGTGGTCGATTTATCTCTCGAGTCGCGCTTCATCCAGACAACGTTTTTTCAACGTTAGTACTCAACCTGACAGCAAATTAAAAAACTAATCCTAAACTTAATACCATTAACTAACAACATGAAGATTTTAAATGACAAAAAAAGACCATCTTTAAGAGAAACATGACAAATCCTAATTAGACGAATTAAAGCGCAAATACTTAGCTAAATCTATTGCGTGGAGTCTAACTGGGTTGCCAGATCCTTTCAACAAGCTCGACACATGTAGCTATTTCACTGTTCAGAAGTAGACATAGAGCATATAGGCATACAATACAATAAGAACAAGATTGTGGTGTGCATATAAACTATATTGAAATATTTATATTATTAAAATTATTTTATTGAAGCAAAAGTATAGTATTTTATTACTTTTATTTATTATTTTTTTTATATATATATTATTATCATCAAATACCAGCAAATGTGGTGTACACATTTACGTTTTTTGTTTTTGTTTCAAATACGATTTTGAAAAAAATTTATTTTATTACTTTTATTACTTTTATTTATTATTATTATAATCCAATACCAACAAATGTGGTGTACTGAAAAAAAGTCTATTAAAATCCTAACGAAAGTTTAAACATTATATATACAACAAATCAAGCAGAAATATAATACATTGTAATGACGTAGCGTTTGATACTGAATTGTGATTTCCAGTGTGGATATTATGTTCAAGAGTCTGACATAAATAAACGAAAAGATACTGTTTAGTAGTTCAGTGAAGTAAGTCCGTTCATTTTATTTATAATACACATTTACGACTCTGGTTCTGACCAAAGTGCTGTACATAGATATAAGAAAATGTTTAACAAACGTATTTTTTTTTAAACCACAGAACATATAAAGTACTGGCAACATCATTAAGGCTATACACACGAGATTAAACATTTACCAAAATCGTATTGTTTCAGTGATTTCCTGTTTTACAGAATAACCTGCCTCATTAAAAGTCCTAACTATTACAAGATAGTCGCCGTCTGTAAAAAAACAAATCCAAATGCAATCTGGAAGGTTTCTGTTATGCAAACAAAAATTTGGATATCTACCTTTTTTATTGATTGGCCACTTGATGGCAGTAAGTAGACTTATACATAATGTAAAACTCAAGGTCAAGATGCCATCATATAGTAAGTTTTGTTTGTTTTCAGAAACATCCCTGATCAAAAATACTGTCACAGTGGGTAACTGCAATACAGATCCAGGGGTCTGAGTTTGATCCTGAGCTTTTGCCTGAGTAGAGCTCCTCCTTGTGTTTCCACAGGTATCCTCTGCGTTCTTCAGTTTCCTCACGCTCTCCAAAACATGGAGGTACCACATATTTGTGGTGCCCCAGCGAAAAACTGGTGTTTCATCCAGGGGGAATTCAAGGCTCAGGACCCACCACAAGCCCGATGATACACCATCAGCATCACACCTGGTTTTATTGCAGTTTGCTTGATTTATAACCTCTTCACTTATGTACTGTATTTCAGTTCTTTCACACAATGCCTTAAAGCATACATGTGTATTTCTGTCATTTATCTTCAAGTATTAGTACTAAATAACTAGTACTAAATGACAGAGACAACACAATGTAGATCTGATTAGTAAACTGTCATCAGATTAAATATTTAAGCCTGATCACAGTATTTACTGTGCACTGCACACAGCACAGAGTGTACAAAACTTTACACTTACCCTATACACCGATCAACCATAGCATTAAAACCACAGACAGCTTAAGTGAATAACATTGATTATCTCATTCTAAGGTGCCATGCTGTGCCGCGGTCCAACACTAGAGAGAACAGGAGAACTCCAGCTCCCAGCATCCCCCGGGGCAATTTAGCGCAACCAGAGACACTGGTGCCTTGGCCTATTCAAAGAGACATTTGGCCCGGTGCTCTTGTCGCTTCTGTCGACCATTTCTCGGTACATAGCGCAATGGCGTTAGGTAATCGGTCTCTTTTTGTAGAGAAAGTAAACCTCGGGGTAGGCCTTCGGGCTGAGGTAATATTGCAGGGACACTTTCCTATCTTTACCTCTGCTCTCTAACCGATCACTGCGCTCTCTGCTGCTCCGGCAGCTCCACTGTTTCTGACGGCATGCAGTAATGGGTCTGAGGTAATCTAGTAGGATCACTCTATCTTTTCCTCTGTCCCTTATTTCGAGCACTAAGCTCTCTTTGCCACCTTGAGCAGCGGCGATCTTTCCCCTTTCCTGTAAATCGCTACAGCGTGTTGGTTTCTCTCCGTGCTGCTCTCCACCTTCACAGGTTTCCCTAGGAGGCGCTCTTTGCTTTTTACTACGCCATGTCATTCACCCCGCCCAGCCTTCATTCATGAAAAGCTCTTTTTTTTGAGATCGCAAGTTCGACTTTTACTTTTGAGCTTATTTCTCTTCTCACCTTCTGAGTTCTCCGTTCAGCTGAGCAGTGATTGAGCGCAGCCTCTTCGCAGTGAGGAGCCGGGTTCTATTCCCGGTCCTCACGCTTTTTGAAAATTATAAAAGAAAAATACACAACATATTTCCACATAACATTTTTTCCTGGGGTTACATTTATATATTTTTATTCCCCCAATAAATATATTTATTTTTAACCCCATTCTGTTTATTTTCCCCTTATTTCTCCCTCTGTCGGCTGAGCTGAGGGGTAACAGCCCAGCCTAGTTCTGCAATTGGGTCCAATTGCTCAGTCTCTGCTTTAACACTTATTACAGTGGCGCCTGTCAAGGGGTGGGATACAGTACCAGTCAAAAGTATGAAGAAATACATATGGAATTATTTAGTAAACAAAAAAGTGTTAAACAAACCAGAATAAGTTTTATATTTTAGATTCTTCAAAGTAGGCCCTTCTTGTTTAGTTGACAGCTTTGCACATCTTGCCATTTTCTCAGTCAGCTTTATGAGGTAGTCACCTGGAATGGCTTTCAGTTA
>JAOTRJ010000002.1:14596924-14607297 GCA_028564905.1 Leptodoras praelongus | reverse complement strand
TACAGAGGCTACGGAACCTCCTTCCAGAGGCCAGCAGAGAGAACAGTCTGTGGTGGGGGTGGGAGGGGTCACCGTTTTATCTGACAGGAATATAACAATTCTGATAAATGCTTGTTTTTAGTGGTGTGTGCTGATCCATGTTGTTTTCCTACATTGTGCATTGTGTCTCTCAGGAACTTGATTGCATAGGGCAAAAGAAACAGGGTTTGGAACTAGACAATAGGAGCCTGAGGAACAAGCTGCAGGAAAGTGAACTTGCCCTGGTTGCTGCTAGGGAAGAGTGTAGCTCTTATGAGAAGCGCTCTCAGGATCTGGAGCAAAACCTCCTAAGGAGTCAAAATGAGGCACAGGCACTACACAGCCGCATGGAGTCCTTTTTCAAAGAAGTGCAAGTTCTGCTCGGAAATGAGCCAGTTGTTTCTCTGCCTGAAGAAGAACATGTTCTGGAGAGACTCAGAGAAGTCTGTAGAAAAGAGAAGAGCAGCACTGAGGTAGAGTTAACACCTCAGGTTAAAAAAAAGTTTTTTATTGTTTCCTATGGCTTACTGGTTTGGCTTTGGTTCAAAATTTTCACAAATGTAGCTCACTTTGCTGTTTTATTCACATGCTAATATTGTTACAGTCTGTTACTGAGATGGGGGCCAGACTGGCTGCAGTGTTACAGGAACTTGGCAGGCAGACAGAACTACGCAGAGCAGCGGAACAGAGGGAGACGCAGATCCACAACAACATGCAAACACTGGAGTCAGAGTTGTTCACTGCAGGCGTGAGCAAAGATGAGCAGAGTCATGAAAACCAACAAGTGAGCTCTCATGGACATAATCTTTCCATCACTCTATATCTTTCCTCTTCAGTGGAAATTTAATTAGTGGGCTGCCATTATGCATCAGTACAGGTGCAGAAGTGACATTGTTTCCCACTGAACTTGGCTGTTTAGTTTTCTATTTCTCATACAGTACTTGCAGTTTCTGGAGCATCTTTCAGAGAAAATGCGAATTGAGCACATAACCACAGATCTGGGCTTTGACATGCGACTTGAGGCCATACTGACACGTGCAGAACAACTGACCAGACAGGAGGGAACAGCTTTAGTGGAAACCAAGACTCTGGTTTACACTCTTCAGAAAAAGGTTTCAACATGTTGGTTACACCTACAAAAACAGTTGATTGTAGCTGGTTTAAGATTCACAATGACTGAAAAATAATGAAGACTGTAGATTATGTGGCTTCCATAATACTTCCTGATGCCTTTGAGGCCTTTGTGCCTTACTATTATACTGTACTTTAATTATTGTGTTGTAATTGCTGGTAATTTTGGGTGCAGTTGAAGGAGCAGAAGCAGCGCTTAGAGAGTAAAGATCTGCACATGGATCTCCTACGGAGGAAGGTATCCCAGCTGGATGAAGAGAAGAGGAGCCGTTCAGCTCTGGCTGTGGAGAGGGATGATGCTACACTGGCCAGCAGGAAGCTGCAGAAGAAGGTGGAGCGGCTTCAGGCTGAGCTTAATGCCATGCGGCTCTCCACCACTGACCTGAAGGCCCAGCTCTCTCACACCAATGAGCTCAAGGTAGAGGGGAAGAGGGCCCTAGCTCACATGTCAACGAGAGGCAGAGTGCCTTAACTATGTTTAAGTGGAGATTAATAACTATGAATGAAAACATATTTATATAGTAATGGATATAATGCTCTGCTATATACATTAAGAGTTAATTAATTTAATCATTTGAGACTATGTTATATAACTTCTATAAACTTAGTTGGGTTCTTAAGCAGTCCAACATTCATCCTCTCGTCTAGTTCCTATTCCAACAATGCCATAGACACCCAATATCACGAGTTCAAGAGAGCAGAATTGGCCATGCTCTCTCAGTGGGAGGGGTGTCATACTCTGTTCACAGTGACACTAGCCAATCATGCCTGTCTATGGGCTCATGTATGTGGAATAGAGTAGATAGCACTTTGCTCCAAATGTGTAATGTTGCCTTGTGATATACCATAAGCAGCATTTTGAAAAAATGTGGTTGTCTGACTTTACATGTCTTGAAGGAAGCATGTGATGGACGTCACCCTCCTTAGTTCATAGCTATAGTATGGGAGACCAGACTGGAGGGTGGCAATTGGCCAAAACTAAACTAAAGAGTAATTGGGGAAAAATCTTACAATACCTTAGGCATTGCTTTGTTTGGTGCAATAAGATCAGAGTGATGGAACAAAACATAACCATTGAAGATCAGACTAAGAGTTTGGGAAAACTGGAGAAGAACAAGGTGAAAGTGGAGAAGAGACTTGCAACGGCGAAGACAGAGCTCCAGAATCAGGAGTACAGAGCCAGGGATGAACTACAGCAAGCACAGAGACTGCTCCATAGCCAGGCCAATGCCATAGCAGAGCTCACTCACAGAGAGAAGAAGGTAATGAATAGCACCTATTACTCAGAGTGACTGAGTCTGAATTCCGTATGAACTCGGATGTGTACCATCTTCGCTTATTATTATATGCCTTCACTTGCCTTGTTTTGTGTTACAGCTGCTGGATTTCTGTACTGTTGTTGCTCAGATGTTAGGGGTGAACATGCCAGCCTCCATTCCCAGCTGTGAGGTAATCAAGAGGCTGGAGGTTCTTATTAATTCAGGTCACTTTCCCCTGGCCACCCAGTGTGTAGTGCCACATCATCAGCACCACATGGCACTGATCCCAGATGCCTCTGCATGCTCCATCATTACAGCAGGCTCTCCAGGGCCTCAAGAACCAGGCAAGCCTCCACAGCCCACTACAACTACAACTTGAACAGCAATGCAGTAATCATATATAGTATTTACCGGACACAGCAGTAGGTATAAGAATACTTGTGATTAACCAGGATAAATGTGGTGAACACTGTGAATGAACAAATCAAAAATAGTGTCATGCTGAATCAGATTATTTTAATAAAAGTGCATTCTTCTTTCTTTGTGATATTTGCTATCATACATGACACAAATGGCTTCTTTTTTATGTTTAAAAAATAAATTGAGTGTTGTACTCTTAATATTGTTGAATCTTTGGTTGTATGTTGTTGGATTATTACAAAAAATTCACTCACACATGCATGTTATGTATATATTGTCTGTATTTTTAACACAAATTCTTCTTAGGTCTGAGCGAACTGTACATAGATTATTGATATATTATTAGAGATCCCCCACAGAATATATATATATATATATATATATATATATATATATATATATATTGTATATTCATGACAACATGATTATTTCTGTAAGTTAGTTATAATTATGATCAGTCTTCAACATTGACAAATCCATTAAATCAAATAATTTTAAAAGCATAAAGATTACATGCCAAAAATATATATAAAAATAGGTCCCATATATAGCTCTTTAAAATGTTGTTTTACAACTCATTTTTTAAAAGGAATGCAGTTTATTTTCTTTGCATTAAATCAGATGTCAATACTTTCCATGATTAAAGAAATAAAACTAAAATATAGGCCTTACTAGACTGCAATATATACTTTCAACAATATTTCCATTTAAAATCCAGTTGTGTATATATTTCTCCTTTTGAAATGTGGAAGAATTATCTGTTCCACCAGCAACCACCTGTCCTATCACACTTTCATTTTCAGTGCAAAGAGTTTTTTCCAAACATCCACACAAGACATGAGTAAACATAGCAGCTATATTTAGCTATACAAAGACACAAAACATGATCAGCTTTGGACGCTAACCTAATGGTCCCAGTCAGTGTTATCTTTCGCAATCTCAGAACTGAAGACTGTCTAATGTAAAAACCAAGCTCACATAGGAGGTGGCCCATTTGTGTAGCTGAGCATAGGTTGGAAGGAGTGAGCAAAGTTGTTCGACTGGGAGCAACTGTAGTCCTCCTCATACATAGGCACCAGACAGGCCAAGGCCATCAACAACAGCAATAGTAGCTGCACAGGCAGCGAGGCCCAGAGGACTCGTCGGAAGAAAGTTCGACACCAGGAAGGCAACCACTTCTCCTCAGAATGGGAGGAATCGGATCCAGCGACGCTGAGAGACCTGCTCACATGAGGGACACAACAGATGAGGCAGACACATTCAAATGCAACATTTAGCATATAAACTGTGCTATCTTTAGAGCTTTGCTACTTCTTTGCTACAACTTCTGTGCTACTAAGACTCAAGCAGTCTGTTGCATAAAATATATACTCTGTTATTCAGGGACTTCCTCTGTATTTACATATACTTTGCTGATTAAATATCATGCACCTTGAGCTGGAATACATTGGCAGAATACACTGTCTTTCTATATAACCAAATAACTATCACATTTTCAGACATAGTTTTAGCTGCTCAAGCCAGACAGACAGCGTAAGTCCGAGGAAAATGCAAGGCTCTGCTTATATTATATATATAAATATATATATATAGCAACAAAAAGGTTATTGTGCTTTTCACATTCTGTTCTTGTTAGAGCTATTACAATGCATGCCAAGAAGAAAGATTGCTGTACAGCAGTTCTGGCAAAGCAGCTGCAGTGCCACGTGTAGGTTTCTTTTGGAATGTTAGCTTTTACTGCAAGAATTTACACCATAGAGTATCAGAGTACAGTATTACAATCATGTTAGAAATCAAATAAATACATAATTCAGAATTCTAATTGTGGAAAGGAATTGTAACTAATATCAAGATTTTAAACATAGTGTTCATGTAGCAGCTTTACATTTTATATGGTTTACATTTTACATTTATACAGTTCCAAGATAAGTTTTAGGACTTCTTTGGATTTGCTTGCAAGAGCATCTTTTGACGTGTCTGGGTAACTCAGCCTATATACGTACTGAACTGTAATGACTTCACCACTTGGTAGTGCTTATAATGTCCCAATGTGCCAAGTTATACTCTACAAATGGAGAACTGGGAGAATCAAACCACAAATGGCAGGAAGAAGGGGAAGAAAATGGTGGATTAGTTATAGAAGATGTGAGACACAGGAAAGAGAGGAAGAGAATAAAATAGGATGCTGCCAATACTTTGTTCATTGCAGACAAATGCTGGCTACAAGGATGATGAAAAAAATGCTCAGCAGCAATTCAATAATATTTTTCAGCCACAGATTATAAGCAGAAAAATATAACATTGAGATGATACTGGAAGAAACACATTAAATAGTATGGTACATTTCTCTGGTGCATGTCCTGTCTAAGACTCCTAGCCTAAGCAGTGTCTAGAAGCACAGAAGATGATGGAATCCACTGACATGAACCTTTAGCCTTTAGTGCACTGGCACTTAAATAGACAAAGGTCATCTGACTGGCCTGAGTGGCCTGGTAATAGTCACAGGCAACGGGTTTAGTAAATGTTGAGATCAACCCAGTAGATGACAATGTCTACAGTCAGGTCATGGGTTGAGTTCCATTATATTCCAGGTGTTCTAGAAACCAGGAGACAGGTACCTGTAGTGTGGACTGCTCACAGAGGGTCCAGGCTGTGACAGACTACTTTTGCCCCGTTTCTGTTTGCAATGAACAGGGGGGTAAAAGAAAGAAAGAATGTTTCAGTCCAGAGAAATAAAGACAAAGCTAGTGATGAAAGAAACCCAAAAGAAGACCAGGAACTCAAATGAGAGGGTGACAGGAATTCTCTGAAAGCAAAGAAACTGGTTCATCAAAATTCATTATAGCAGAAAACTTTAAAATACTGAAGCTGATATATGAAATACTGGTACTTGTATTTAAAATTGAGAATTAAAATGGTTTCATATATTGGACAGAATTACAACTTTTGCTTTTAATATCACTGAACCAGTGTTCTTTGAGTATTACTGCATGGGAGTATAGAAGGTCCATGAATACAAGGAAATGTGTTGGAAGAACTAAACAAGGCAGGACATGTGACTGTAAAAACAAAATCATATCTTAAGAGTTGAATTGGTTTTAGGTGGGAAGGAAGAAGGCATGGTCTGAATTTGGAAGCACACTGATACTGCACAAATTACTGTGGTGTCAAACATGTCGAGTGGCAACATTCTAGGGACATTAGGGACACAAATGAAAATCTACTGCCTTAATAAAATGATCTCTTTCATCCTTGCATAGCCACACAGTGCATTAGGATGGTTTGTTACCGATCGGTGGCGACTGGGAGTGCTTCGTCCAGACACAGGACTCAAGGAACCGGACGTGTCCAGTTCATCAGCAGATGACCAAGATGACAGATCCTGACAGAAAGAAAATAAATTAAGGAATTTATAACAACCAATTTCTAAACTTAATTAAAAAACTGAGCAAGAAAAGCAGCCACTAGTGTGTGTTAAAATTCTCATAACTCATACAGTATTGAGAAAAGCTACATTATATTTTATTAAGGAATAAATCCCAAATTAGTTTGCACAGCAGCCGAGTAAACATATAAAACAAATATACATGTTAACTTTGAGCAGTAATTGGTAGTAATAGGTGTAGTTTGAAAACACTACAGTCTGAAGACACTGTATAATTCCTTATTTCACTAGTCTAACTGATGTATTAACCTGTTGACTGCTGGTGATGTCCAGAGTTTTATCCAGCTCTCTGATGTCTCGTGTCACCTCCTTTAATAGTATCTTGAGCCGGTTGCCAATGACATGCACCTTCTCCTTGGCTTCCAGGCACTCACTACCCTCTGAATGAACCAATAGCTGGAGAGACATGTCCTGCAAGGACGCCACCTTCAGCTGAGAGTCAAGCAGTTCCCGACGAATTTGCTGTAAAATAGACTCATAGTTATAGATATACATAAGTACATACTGGACATCCACATATAGATAAACGATGCTGTACCGAGAGGGTTTTATGATGTCCATGCAGAGTGTCGGTGTCCTGACTGTGATCGATTGGGATAATCTCATTTCTCCTGCGGTCAATATTCTCTAACCACAGCAAAAGTCCATGACTCATTTCATGGAAGTCCTGCAGAACAAAGGTTTATGGTCTACTGTCAATATCGTGACAGAATGAGACATGTACAAAATGACTGAACCACACCTACTAAACCAACATTTTTAAATGGTATAACAGAGCAGTTAATTGTTTATTGTAATAAGCATTAGCAGACTTGCCTGGCATTGCATTAGTGCATCTTGGAGAGAGCTCCTCCATTCATCTAGAGAGCTAGTTAACCTCTCCCATCGGTTATTCATTTCCTTCAATTGGCCCTGTAGTTTCTGACAATCCTCACTGTCTGACTGAACAAACTCAGAACTGCACAGATTTATGGATAGCACTATGGCCTTCCGTTTGTCCACAGCCTTCTGTAGTTCCTGGAGAGTAAAGTCAGACTATTTCTGAAGAATTCTTGGAATATAAAAGAAAGAAAAGTGACATGGTCTGCAGTTTAAATGAAGTCAGTTTGGGCAGTGTGGAATGGCTAACCTTGAGCTTCTTGATACGCAGCTCAATGGTTTGGATATCAGTGCAAGCATCTAGCCTCCGCTGTTGCTCTAGCTCATCTTCAGCCTGGTCCAGCCAGGTCCATATGCTGTTAAGGTCAGAGATAAATTGTTGCCACTGCTGCAGGTTCTGCTTCATGCGTAGTTCTTTACTGAGAGCCTGTGCCTGCAGAAGTTCCCAGCGCTCAATTACCCCTAGAGGGCAGAAGCAGAGAGGAACAGTATGGTAAAAAGTAGCAAATGTACTGTATGTATACTGTATGTATACACTATATCACACTGCTCAACAGTTAGAAGTTAAATAGTCTAATATTTCCTGATACAGAGTGAGATTTGAGTACGAGTACCAGAGCTCTGTGATTCTGAGCTGTTGGGGTTCACAAACCCTGCCAGCTTGTGCTCTTCCACCTTCAGCTCACACCCGACCCTCTTCACTGTGTCAATACTGTCGCGACACTCTCCAAGCAACCGCATCTGCAAAGTCAGACAGAACTCTTCAATCAAATAATGCAGAGCAAAGTATACATGAGGTATTAGTAACACCTGCAAGAGCTACTCAACAATGTAACTAATTTTATAGTGCAGTCATTTCACTGCAGCTCCAACCATTAGACTCTGCATCAGCTTCTAGGGAACACATGTATGTAGGGGACTCACATAGCCCATATAGGAGGCATCCAGCTCAGGGCCAGTAGGTGTGCGGCTGCGGATGATGTTCTCCGTCTGCTGGAGGTGGAAGTGGCTGGTGTCAAGGGCCTTCGCAAGCTGCCGGAAATTAGTCTCAAGTGAAGCTGTGTCCCCTGCAGATACACAAGGCAGTTACCATCAAAGTCCAAAAGGTACCTTAACTTGCACTGGGACAACAGCTAAAGCCAAACCATAGAAGAAAACTATCATTGCTGTATGCCATGCTTTGTGATGAACATGTCATTTACAGCTAATCTCCACCAAAAACACAAAGTTGTATTGGGTTTGGACCAAAGTGAGTTTATGGGCATTGTTCATAACTCTCTACAACCAGCATTCTTTTATAAATAAATGATAAAAGATTAAATGATTCATATGTCCACTATATGTTCATAAATGTTGAGTTGCAGTTGTTATGGATTGTGAATAATACCCATGTGTTTAGGAAATACACCCAAAGGAAAAGAAAAACACCATCAACAAACACAAAAAGCATTTTTTTTGCAGTAGGTTAACTCTGAAAATGAACCCATAACAAAATAAGGAAAAGGAGGTTAGAAAGTACTGCAACTTAGAGCAGTTGTCTGATGGCTGTGCTGTGATTGGGTTTGTCAGTAGAAACAGAAAATAATCAAAGTCCCAAGCAGCAGGCTGTGAGAAATCTCTCATACTGAGTTATGTGAAAGAGCCTAGAAGCACGGTGTGGCCTTTGTTCCCTACCAGAGATGGATCTCAGTGTTTTCTCTGTTAGTTTTACATATGCCTCTGGGCTCTCTGGGATCACTACATCTGGAAAGAGAGATATATAATGCATACAGCAGAGTTTTGGTAGTATGTCTTAAAATTTGACCATAGGAAATTACTGATAGATGGTTTGACATATATAATGTTTTTTTATTATTTATATTTTTTTGGATTTTTTCCCCCGATTTTTCTCCCTAATTTAGTCGTCTCCAATTCCCACCCGTCAGTGTTTCCCCCCTTGTCACCACGAACTGCCAGTCTGGGAGTGACGCCAATCACCGCCTCTTTTAGAACTGCGGCTCACGCAAACTTTGGGAACAGTGTAGCGCGCTTGAAGGAGAGCGCTCCCTCCCACCTCTTGTATACATGAGCTCACAGACGCCAATGACTGGACAGTGTCACACTGATTGACATGGGGGGAGAGCATATGCTGCCCCTCCCTGAGAGCACGGCCAGTCTTGCTCTCTCGGCTCCCGGCTATGGGCAGCTATAGCATCACCCGGATTTGAACTCGCGATCTCCGGATGATAGGGCGAACGCGTTGTCGTTGCGCCACTCGGGAGCCCGACATATATAATGTTGCAAATGTACCTGTACAGGTAGAGATGCTAGACCTGGCTTGGGAGGAGCACTGGGCTGTTCTATTACTACTTGGGTGTACTAATTATGAATCACCGCAACTGTCAGGTCAGTTCTTGTATTTTAAACATTACGCAGTCGTGATCTAATTTAAACACTCTTGTTCACAGGCCCTTATGCTATTTATCAGAGGCTGATTTGGAAGTACATACTGACCTGAGAGTGCAGATGCTGAACCCTGAAGGTATGTTCCAACCTGGCCCACCTCTCCTTGCTCTGAGGACCTGGTGGCACTCTCTAGGCCACGACTCAGATCATAGTCATGGTCCCATTCCAGGGGGATGGAGTCAACGCTAGCTGGAGTGTCTCGACCTGACTGCTCGGCACGATGTGGGACAGCCAGGGATGCAGATCGGCTTGAGGAGGGCACCGGAGAAAGTTGACTGTCACCTAGACGCTCACTCCATGGAAGGCTGGACACATCAGCTGGCTCATCTAAATCATATTCCCGATCCGAGTAGGAAATATCATGCTCATCATCTGTGAACTGCAAATACACATTGCTAAAATCATCCAATCATCCATCATCCAGTGGAAACAGGCAACAAAACAAACTGCATACAATTCAATACAATAGATAGCTACAGCCTTTACCTGTACTGGTAAACGAATGAGTTTCTTGTAGTAGCGTTCTACTCGTCCAAAAACCTCCTGGTAGTAGCGCTGTAACTCCTCCAACTCTTCTTCAATAACTGCAGCATCCAGAGGTTCACTCTTCTCTATCAGTGCCTCCCCATGCTGCAAGATCTGCTCAATCTTGGTTGTGTTCAGTGAGATTTCCTGCTGGAAAGCCTGCATAGAAAACCAAAGCCCAAAGAAAGCAAAGACAACAGAGACATAAAACTTTCATTATTAAACATTTATATAAGCACTATAACATTTCA
>JAOTRJ010000002.1:14578804-14592878 GCA_028564905.1 Leptodoras praelongus | reverse complement strand
GCCTGCAGCTCCTCATGATGATCTGGTAGAGGCTGAGAGAGCTGACGCTTAAAAGCCCGCAGTTTTTCCTGAGACCCTCCAATGCCTTCCTCACACCTCTGCCAATCCTGCTCACAAAAAGTTTTATTTAGCTAATTTATTTAGAATAATCTAAATAAAATCTCCCTACAGTGCAATAACACAATAATGTAACAAAGTAGCTCTACAATATATAGTGCTGTACCCTGAGTAGAACAGCCAGCTCTCTCTTTTGCTCCTCCAGGCAAATGTTGGCATGTCTCCACTGATCCTGGATGCTGAGCAGTTCTTCATGCAGGGACACCTCTGCCCGACTATCTGCAGAGAGCAAAAGCTGCCTCCCAGCCTCTACTGTCAGAATGTAACTGCCTTGCTGCCTCTGCAGCACCTTCTCTTTCAGCTATAGACAGAACATGAGCACCAATCAGTGTTATTTCAGTTTTGCAGTGTTATTAAACTTAAAATAGGTACATGGCATTTCATGTCAGCTAATAGTTTTTAGCGTGTTTTTGTTTCATTTTTATAGTTTCAGTTTTGTTTTCCACATCATTATATACATAATTAAAAGGGTTTAACTGGGAAGTTATCTGAAGCCCAGTGGGAAGTGGGAAAGCAGTGTGCCACATGAAGTGTCTTTCTGGTTACCTGTACAGCATCCAGCATAGCTCGGGCCTGCTGCAGTGATACAGTAGATCCAGGCAACAGAGCATTGCTATGCTGTGAGATCTCCGCCAGCCATTTGCGCAGCTTCTCTAGCATCTCTCGGTAGCGTTGCCACTGGCGAAGCAGACTGTCTATGATTCCTCTCCGCTGTTGTGCCCGCCGCACCACCCCCTGCCACTGGTTACTTAACAGGGCCAACTTCAACTTGAACTCATCTCTGCGAACAAGGTAATTAGGGTATATCATAGGGTATTTCAGGTATAATGTGTACTTCTATAATTGTTCATCAAACGCCTTTAATCAGACATATTCACCTGTCATCCACCTGTCCATGCTCCAGCATATGCTGTCCATCACTGATGATGGAGTGAAGGATCTGCTGTCTGCTGAACATCTCTGCCTGGAACAACTATATTACAAAATAAAGATAAAAAAAAGTCTTAAAACATTTTTTATTTAATCCTTTAAATTATTGTAGTCACAATTACTCCCCTTAATGTTTTGTAGTGTGTACCTTTACAGCAATAAGTTTAAACTGAGGTCACATTATTTAAGGACATAAATAATGATCTATACATTTAGATGAAAATGTACACATCTTGTTCATGACTCACCATCTACTTTAATAGGAACATCTATACACCTGCTCATTCATACCTGAGTCATTTATCCAATCAGCGAATCATGTGACAGCAAATGCATAAAATCATCCAGATACAGGACAAGAGGTTCATTTAATGTTCACATTAAACATCAGAATTGGAAAAATCTGCAAAATATCTGGACAATCCCAGTAGATTAGCAGTTTCTGAAATACTCAATCCATACCACAACATCCATACCACAGTTAAAGTCACAGAGATCACACTTTTTCCCTATTCTGATGTTTGATGTGAACATTACTTGAAGATCTTGACCTGTATCTACACAATTTCACACATTGTGCTGCTGTAACAAAATATTGGCTGATTGAATAACTGTATAAATAAACAGTTATAGGTGTTCCTATTAAAGTGGACAGTGAGTATACATACAAATACATGTATAAATAAATGCACATAAAGTAGGTTATGATCAGACATTTCATTGGCTGAGCTGTATTCTATACCAATAGGCAGAACTTACCTCATGAGTTTTCTGTTGCTCCATTAAGCTCTGGAAGTTTCCTGAGATCTCCACAGCCAGCTTCTCCTCTGTCTGCACCAAGAACTCCATCCACGTCTCACACTTCTCCAGAAATGTCTGCTGCTGCAGCAGGGTAGCCTGCAGTTTACTGTAGAAATATATACATATATTTAGTTGGCCAATCAATGCTAAAATATACATCCTACATTCTCAGGACATGGTAATAAAGCATTACATAAAGATACAGCATGCTTTCTTATATGCTTTACATTAAACAACTAGAGCAATACTGTAACATGCTATAGCAAGCAAACCTGAATCTCTCAGTGGTCTGGGCTGATATGGTGGCCCAGTTCCTGTTCAAATTCTGCATGCGTTTAATCTCTGAGTCACTGAGGGGTAGCCTATAGGCCAGTTCATTAAGGCGCTCCAGGTCTGGAGCCATGCGGCTGAATTTCAACATCTGTTTCTTGAGCTCTTCCATTCGTTCCTGGATGACTAATTGGTCACAGGAGCCATTGGGGTCTTGAGCCTTTAGAAGCTCCTCAGCTTCTATTGTCCACCGGCCAAGAGTGCCCAGCTGTTCATTGAAGGTCTCATAGTCCTGCATTCCAGCCTGTAATTAATGAGATCTGTTGTTACAGTAATGGACACCACATGTACTGTTATTTTTCCATAATCCAACATTAGAGATTGAACCTGCAGGGCAGCCTGCTGACGGGTGAGAGTCTGATCCATGCAGCTAAGACGCTGAGAAAGGAATTGGTGGTCTGAGTGTATGGAGGCTGTAGCTGAGGTGTCCACCTGCTGTTTGAGCTGTTCACCTAGCTCTAGTAGAACCTGCAGAGAGGCTTTCACTGGTGCCTGAGATCGCAGTAACTCCTGATGAAAGTAACCGGAGAGGTACAGCACAGGGAATGGGTTAACATTAATGACTGCTACATTTACAAGGACTTATAAGGGTTATGACTTTTAAAGTACATTTAGACATACATAACATATTGGATATATTTGTTATATCACATATACAACTTTTACCCACAATCCCCTCCAAAAGTATTGTAACAACAAGCCAATTCTTTTGATTTTGCTATACACTGAATTTTAGGTTTGAGATAAACAGATGAATGTGACATGACAGATGCACATTTTAGATTTCAATTCCTGATATTTACATCTACATGTAATAAACAACTTATGGCAGACCGTTACATTTTTAGGTAAGTGAAGTATTGTAACAGATAGTCTAAAAGTAAATAGAATTTAATATTTGGCTCTTTCAAATGCAAACTGTCTTACGTACAGTACAGTCTTGAATCCACATAGACACCTCCTCCTCTGAGATGTCTTTTTTGATTGCTGTCTTCAGGAGCTGCTCTGCTTTGTCCTCCAGGCTCTGAATGCTGCCACTGCTCTGCTTGTACAGGTCCCTATAGCTCTGCCACAGCTGTAGTAAAGCTTTACTGCTCTTCAAACGTTCTAATATCTCTTCTAAAAGGCTGCTCCACCTGGCATTGATGTCTTTAAGGCTGTTGTTCAGAGAGTCAGACACAGATGGGTGGCACTCCTTTAGTAGCTGATGTGTAATTGCACCAAACTTCCTCACACTGCTCTCTTGCTTCTCCAGCTCTTCTTGCAGGTTCTGATAATGGGTAAAAAAAACCTCAGTTTTCTGTTTTGTCTAATGTACATTCTGTGTCATTTCTTCGTTACATGTTCATTCACATTAAAATTGTTTTCATGAGTTGAGAGCAGTCCTACCTCCAGACTGTCCACCTGGAGCTGCACAGCATCCAGAGACCCAGTGAGCAGTCTAAAGCGAGATACAGAGTATCTCCCCTCTGTCAGGTAGCTGTTAATCTCTTCAGCTGCCTGTCTGTACTGACTCCACTGATCAGATACTGACTTCAGGCTGATCTTAAGCTGTCCAATCTGTGAAACACACTTGCTAGTTTTACTGTAATTACATGTGTACATATGACTCATAAACATGCTTATCATACTTTACAGTTGAAAATCAGAAAATTATCATACCAAATGGTCAAGATTGGCCCAAGTGTGATTCAGCGCTTGGAGAGTTTCCATGACAATAGCACAGGCTTCA
This sequence comes from Leptodoras praelongus, assembly GCA_028564905.1. Taxonomy (NCBI): domain Eukaryota; kingdom Metazoa; phylum Chordata; class Actinopteri; order Siluriformes; family Doradidae; genus Leptodoras; species Leptodoras praelongus. The sequence continues at coordinate 14,588,968 of JAOTRJ010000002.1, read as the reverse complement.
TCTGTTTTGTTCTGGACAAGAGCACAAGCCTGCTCTTCTACTCTCTCCACCTCCCTCTCTTTCTCCTTAACCATCAGTTCCATATCCTGTGTGCATGTATGTAGAAAATAAATAAGACAGAGAGATGCAATTCATCAGCTAACACATATAGGGTTCTCAAATTTAAACCACACTGAAGCCTAAGTTGAGCCCACTCATGAGGTGCTGGACAGTTGGTAAAAAACACTGGTAAAAAAAACAAACTATACACAGTTGAGAAGTGTATAATTTCCAACATTACATTCTGGTTTTACCTGGCAGTCTCTGAGAGCATTTTGGACAGAGGAGAGATCCTCAATCTTGTGTTTCCTCTTAAGTCGCTCCTCCTGAGAACATAGCCAGGTTTTAAGGCACTCCACATTGCTTTCATAGACTAGCCAGGACTGCAGCAAGCCCTCCAAGTACTGGACCTGAATAAACACAATTTAAACATCAATGGATCAGTTAACACATTAATTAATTTACAGCACATTACAAAAAAGCATAAGTCTCACCCTCTCCATGATGCGAGCCTGTAGGATTTGCCAACGGTGGTTCATGGTTCCCAACCTCTCTGCAAAGTCTGTCTTGTCACTGCGTTTGCTCTCTACATCCTGCCCACTGATCTGCAGCACTGACTGGTTCACAAAGTCCACAGTCAACTGCTTGCAGTTCACATCTACACGGAAACCCTTAAGATGGGAGGAAAAGCATTAGTTATAGTACTGCTTTCATAAGTGACACTCACAAAATCAGAATTACTACTACTGCCAAGTATGAAGAATGAGATTGTGGTGCAGATTAAAAACATCACTTATAGTAATGATAATACAAATACTAGACTGATAACACAATACAACAGAAAAGGTTCAAATCTCTACTTAAAGTTGGCAGCACATTATCCAGGGAAGATCAAGGACACAGTAAATTCGTACTTTTATTCTGAACTAATTGTTTCATAAGACGAACCTACCTTATAACGCTGCAAGTAATCTTGAATAACATTTGATCCCACAGCTCCTTTAAGGCTTTCTTCATCTTCCTCCATCACTCTCTCCATCAGAGAGATCCAGTTTACTAGTTCAGTTATGGCACTGCATGAAGCTAACTTGTCCATTTGAGACTGGGACAGGAAGCAAACATTTTTGTTAGCCATTAGTGAAAGAGGGCAACATAACTAACCAGGAAAGTTAGTCTTAATAGAATAGAATGACTCCACTGAATCCTGGCTATCCTAATCCTATATGGCAGGAGTAATCATCCAGTTTCGCAAGACATGAGACATGGTCGTGCAGCACATTACCTGATGGAGTTTTTCTTGCACAACAGGAATGCGAGTGAGTAGCTCAGCCCACTGGGCTTCCACACGGGCTAACTCTGCCCTGAGAATGCCCGTGTCTGCCCTTTTCAGCCTCAGCAGCTGGTTACCTTCATTGAATACTGAGGATTTTAAACTGGAGTGAGCCTCAACTTCCTTACTGAATTCCTGAAGAGAAAAAATAAATAAATAAATAAATAAATAAAAAATATATATATACTTTAGGGTTGCAGGATAGACAGGTTTAGACAGGATAGTTTTCAAAGATTTTTGGAACAACTGACTGTGCTGAAATGTTGGTTCTGACTAAACTGTTACAAACCAAGAAAGCTGACAGGTGGTCTCTAACTGTCTCCAGCTCTTCAGGCACAATTACTGACTGATTGTTCCAGAACTCCAGACGTCCCAAAGCATCCTGTAGCCACTCGTTTAGTTCAGCAGATTCACTCTGATATCTGTGAAATGCAGTCATCATATATTGCTTGCACTTTAAAATAATGAGTTTCTCATTAAGGTCAGAATAAATGGTTATGTGAGTCTAGACCTGATCCAGTGCTTGAGAATAGACTCCAGACGCTGCAGTTCCTTACTGACATTGGTGGCATTGCTCAGCCAATGCTCTCCCAGCAGTGTAAGCTGGTTCTCCAAAGTGTGACAGGCCACAGACTGTAGTAGGGATTTACCCTCCTCTAGTACCTGATGAAGCTTGTGCTGGTGCTCTGCCAGAATGGACTTCAGGCCCTGAGTAGATAGCATTAGATATGATTACCCTACAGGATTATATTTTCATCCATTTATTTATTCATTCAACCTTAGTAACCAGTTTGTCCTGGACAGGATCACAGTGGATTCAGATCCTATCCCAGGACATCTGGGCATACATGCTTATATGCTTATAACCATGTATGATTGTAATATATGGTGTCAAAAGCCTGCATGAGCATAGAAAATGGCTTTGGCTTATATATAGGATATAGAGAATGACTGATGCTGATATACCTGATATAGTGCTATTCTTTCAGTTAACCTCTCCTCTGTCTCCTCCAACAGGGGAACCGCAGGCATGCGGCCCTCCACTGCCTCCAAATGTCTATTCAGACATTGATAGTCCAGGACCAAATGGCTCCATGTCTGTAAACACATATACACAGGCAGACAAGAATGCAGGAATGTAATAAGAGACAAACACATTAAGACTAACAACAATGAATTCAACTTACACCTAATTACATTTATAGACTGTAACTCACTTCTAGGATGTATTCCAGTTCCACTCCTTTCTTGTGAGCCTGCTTTAGAACCTCTTGTGCTTGGGCCAAAATATCCTCTAAAGCTTGGCTCTCTTGTGGCAGGACAAAGGCACTTATTTTCTTGTAGAATGTTTCAGTTAAAACCATATGCCACTCCAGCCCTTGGAAAAATTCCTAAAACAGCAACATATTACAGACATCATTTATGGCTGTCTTTAATGCCATACTTCCTACTTGTGTCACTGTATTTCATCAATTATTTCTGTTAAAACATAGCTTGCCTTGTGTTTGTCTAACAGACTCTGGACTTCTTCCACTGAGCCAGCAATTATCTTCTGGTCAGCAGCCATCTTGTCCTGAGCAGTATCCACCAGATCCACCAGGTCTTGTAATGCTCGCTCATACTGGCTCTTCAGAGCCATGCTCTGGTTCAGCCCACTCCGACGAGAGCCCACCGTCATCACCAGCTCTTCATAAGCATCCTAATAAATAAAGCACACAGGAAATGTTGCTCAGAAAAAGAAATTATATTTTGTCACAAATATATACCCATTACCAATTTCATATAGTTTGATAAGTGAGTGTGTACCTGGAGCTTCATCAGTTCATTGTTAGAAATCTGATCTGGCTGCAGAGCTGCTCCTCTGGTTTTTAAATCTGTAATTTTAAGCTCTAACTCTTTAAGGTACTCTTCTACCTCAGCAACTGTCTGTTATGGAAAATTAGACACATAACACATTTAAAATATAATTACAATGTAACGACAGTCATTTTTCACTGTAAATGAACAGTAAAGCTTTTTTGCACCTCTAGTTGTTTATCTGGTGGGCAGTCGAGGATTCCTGCTAACTTCTGTAGAATATGAAACTTGCTGCCACTTATGTCAGAGAAGAGAAGCTCCAGTTCAGTCTGTGAAGAATGAAACCGATAATATCATATGAGATGAAGCCTGTCTACTGATCTGATCGACAGAATATTTTAGATTCACAACCAGCTCTGACTAGCATAGCTTTAACCTGGAAGGCTGTGAGATCCTGCATCCTGCTCCTCATGCTCTCACAGCGTCGCTCCACTGCTGAGTCTAAGGTCTCCAGTCGCTGAGAAAGACACTCAAGAATGTCCTCGATCAGAGTTTGCTTTTCACCAGGCAGCCCTACAACACTCCCTAGCAGTCCTTGGCTGTGCTCCACCTCTCCTGTGATATCAGCCACGTCTTTTCCTAAAGCCTGAAAAAGATGCAAATCAAGTATTATTTGTAAAAAATATATCCAGAAATTTGAGATATTTTATGATATTCTTTTGCCATGAATGGATAATTATGATCTAAATAACTAATTATGTTAACAATGACTAAATCATTGGTAAAGTGCCATTTACCTCATGGTTGGAGAGTTGTGTCTCTGCATTCTCTGTCAGAAGCATTGCCCTGGAGAACAGTGTGTTTTCTACATCATCTAGCCAGGAGGAGGTTGCTGTAACCGCTGAATATAGCTGCTGTTCTATCTGCATGCCTTGCTCTTCTTCTGAACCTGTAACCTGCATACACAACATCAAGATATTTTATAGTAGCTACATTTCCAAAGGCGAATACAGTAAACATTGGCGTTTAGGACAGTGTTATTACCTGTGCATTCTCCACAGCCTGGCTAAATTCACTGTATAACAGTGTCAGTGTAGACTTGTCCTTGACCTGGGCCTCTCTTTTATAAAAAGGAGGAGAAGTGCTTACACGAGCAGTCCTGGAATAAAACTATAAAAATAACAACTGTCACTACAAGCTGTTTTGTTGTACTGTAGTGTAGTGATTCAAAATGGACTAAGGTCATTTATGATCATGGAAGTAGTAGGAGCATAGTACTGGTTGCTTGGTGTCCTGCTCCAAAGTGCTCCGCAGAAGCTGCAGTTTGGTGGTCAAGTCTTTTTTCAGGCTCTCCCATCTTTGTCTCCTCTGTCTCACTGCAGTCTGGCTCTCATTGTCTAGTTCTGGACTGAGTATTTCACAAACACTGCAGATTGACCAGTTCAGACAGAAAAAGAAAAAAAGACATGGACCATTTTATGGAACTTTGGCTTAAATTAAATAGTAAATAATACCTGATAGTAAGTGTGCCATCTAAAAATGTGCTGTGAACTGGCAATTTTATCATTTAAAACTATAATTTTAGCATGTACGGTTTTCTCACTCAAAACAGACTGAAATATTAAATCAAGTGTCACATCAATGATACCATTAAAGCCAATATTTTGAGAAAGATAGGCTTATTGACCTGGCACTGCTGGGTGAAGCCTGCTGGTTGAGGATCTCTTCTCCACGGCTAGCTAGGGATTTCAGCAACTTTTTCTGCTCAGCCAACTGCTCCTCAAGTTCCTTATTCCACAGAAAATGACATATATCTATTAGAATAGTTCTTCTGAATTTCCTCTTGGTAATGATGCTAGTGAGCTACTAAGTTAGAAATAAAACTAAACATGGCGATTTTTTTCCTCTCAAGAATATCACCACAAATATGAAATCAAATTACTTGATAATCTGGTTAATTCTAATGAGAAAATAGAATCATAACAGAAACTTTAGTGTACCCTCTGTCTCTGCAGGCTGTCCTGTTGGTGCTGGTTCCGTGTGGAGTGAGCATGTGCCAGCCAGTCCTGCACATTAGGACTCTGAGAGAGACTGGACTCCGACTCACTGTCAGATTGCTCCTGTAGTGATCCCTGCAAAATAAAAATCATATAGTATCAAATTACACTATTGTACAATAATTCATTTCTGAAGAATAACTAGTTGCCAGAGTTTTACAGACAGCAAATACAGGATTTCACTGTCACTGTGAGGACAGGAAATTGTCATGTCAAATGATTAAATGCTGTTCTCAGTGCTTCTAGCTCACTGCTCTTAAGTGCATTTGCAAGCAGAGAAAAAATATCTTAAAAAACTTCCTTGCCAATTCACCAATCCACAATAGCATTTACATTACTATATGTACAAAACAATACAAGAGTAAACACTGCAAACATTCCTACATTCAGTACAATCCAATCCATATTTCATATTTAACTATACAACAGATGCTACACCAGAAGAAGTCATTTTATTTACTCATGAGACATCAGTAAACATGGATTAATTGACAGGTGCTAATAATTTTAATTGCCCAAATGTTAGGACCAATATTGTCAGAGAACGTAGAAGAATTAGGCATTTACCTGGATATTTATCTGCTTCTCTTGTAGCATCCTCTGCAGCTCCACCAGACTGCTCTTTAAAGTGCGCAGTTTCCTGGCTAGCTGCTCAGCTTCATCCCTGGTCTCAGGCCGGCCCTCCAGAAGCAGCGCTTCACTGTGTAAGGAGAGCTCAGAGAGAGTGAGCACCTTCTCTTCAATCTCCAACAGCATGTTCTGCAACAGCACCAAGAGAGATGCCAGCTCAGACATAATTCTGCCCTCTAATCTGCAGAGAGTAAAGCCTAAAATCTGCAAATTCCTCATGTCTAAATGTCATCCTAGGTCCCTATCCACTGGAGGAGAGCACATTGTTCTTAATCCTTCAAATGCCATTCTCTTAATACAGACTGCTTTTACAATAAATGTTTAAATGTGTGCTGTGACAAAGCAATTAGGAATCAACAGTGTTCTCCCACGGAGTAAGATCCTATCTGTTTGTAACCTTCAGCCGCTACAGGTACAGTTTCTCATACCCCCTCATCTAACCAATCAAGAGTATCTTGCTGCAGGGATATGAAGCTGTGGTTGGCCAACTTTGCAGGCAGCACCAATCAAGGCACAGGAATCCTAATCGCCTAAAAGCTGCTTGAGTCAACAGTGACAATTATACTGAGACATGCATAATCTGCTTTACAATCATGCTACAGCTGCTTAGGTCTTCTAATACTAGTGTTTACTTAGTACTTCCTTGACTGTGGAATTATTAGAGTTGTGCATGTATTGCACATTTCCATCCATAAACATACTGAATATAAGTAATGAATGTTGTAAGCAGATGATGCTCTAACCTGGCAGTCTGAAAGCTGCTCGTTCATGTCTAAATCCTGAGGGGTGGAGCTGAGCATGCTGCGTGTACTTAGCAACCATTGGCCAAGCTCATCCACCTGGCTGAGATAGATCTGTAAGGCCTTCTCCTGCTGCTGTTTCTCAAGACGTTCAGTCAAACGCTCCTGAAACACAAAACAGCCACTCAAATCAGACACTCAGCCCCAAAAATATTTTTATTCTTAAAGGTATAAAATATCTTTAAATATCTCAGACATTGCCTAATTGCAGTGCAGAAAACAGATAGCAACAGCAATAAGATGAAAAAAGAACCACTGAAAAATAGTCAGTAAAATAAGTGTATACCTCCAAAAGTTGCTGTTTTCCAGAGGCTTTCATATGGATGGTGGTCATTCGATCAGACAGTACATTGAGAGTGGATTGCACAGCTAACTGTTCAGCTGTGTCAGAATCTACAGTCTCAGAGATCAGATCCTCTGCAAAGTTTGATTGCAACTCATCTATGTCATCCTGAAGCTTGCTAATGTCTCCCATGAGATTCTAAAAGTCATGTAAAAAATGTTATTATGTGAACACTTCACAGGGACTACAGAAACATCATAACCTCCTTTTAAATTGTAAAAAGGTTTCTATTCTTAATAATTGGAACTGTACTCAACAGTCCAGCACTCTGCTACCTGATGCAGGATCATCTGTCTGCCTGGGCTCAGGTCATGCAAAGGAGGCTCATTAAGGCTGACCTCAATGGACTCCATCTTCAGGGAAATGGACTGCAAAGAGCCTTGGTATCGCTGTTGTCTCTCCAGAGCCTCATAAAGTGTCTTCTGCTTTTCGCTGATCTATAATATTGATAAAAAGCAAATTAAAATGTCCAAAGCCTCAGTATAATGTATCTACCTTTTGATCTCATGAATCACATACCACATTTTTCAGTGTCTCCCATGAACGCTGAAGGTCATCAAGCTTAGCCACAGACTCAAGGGTTGGATCATACAGCTCCTGTATAGGAGCTCTGACAAGAGCCGCTCGGCCCATGGATAACTAATTGCAAAAGGAAACCAAGCACAATAAAAAAAATTGTAAATACTACCTATGACTAGATATAATGTTAGATATGAATAAGCAAAAATAAACATGCTGTAAAAAAGAATACCATCCCAAGTGAAGCCTCTGTGTTAGTGATAGGAGAGTGAGGACGACAGAGAGGAGTGGAAATCTCACTGTTAGTGCCTTCTTCACCAGACTCCTCAGTGACAGGAGACAGGAGGGTGTTACTGTGAGCAGGTGTTACCTGACACCACCAAGGGCAAAGATGATCACAGTAAGGACAAGACAAACATCCACACTTATTTTTCTTTTTTAAATATCTTTTTATAACAATTCAGTGAAACTTTTATCACACATGAGCATTTCTTTTCTCCCTGCAAAAGGGTCACATGATTGGATAACGACACATCAGGGAAGGATATGTTGTGACCAATATGATCCAATTAGGAAGCAAATGTGGGTGTTGTTGTTTCCAAAAGTCTCCAAAATGCTGCTGGCATTTTCAAAAGTCTCTTCAGAGTCTCGAATACTTTGGAGTCGTATGGGCGCCAGGCATAAATATAGCAAATGTGATGCATTTTAAAACTAAAACGTATTAGTGTGGATGTAGCCTAATAGCTGAGTGTATTCTCTGCAGAGTGTATGTTAAGACAAAATGACTCACCATGACCATAGAAGGCTGTGACTGTGTCTTTGCAGCTCTGTCTAGATCCTGTGCTTCCCCAGTCAGGCCTTCAGCATCTCTTACAGTCAACAACATGGTGGCATGCTTGGCTTTCACTGTTAACATCTTACACTTGGAGTGTAATGATGCAATCTGCTCCTGGTATCCTTTGATCTTCTGGGCCAGCTCCTGTTTAGCAAACAGGAGGAAGCTCTGGTTAATAATCACAGTACAAATTATGTCATGCTTGTCGGCTTGTTGTATTATGTTCTTACTTCATGGTGGTGTATCTGGCTCTGTAGCTCCTGGATATTGCCGGTGGGAACTGGCCGGTCTTGAATGAGCCGGTGAGAATCCTCAATCAGTCCCTGCAAATTCTGGACTTCTTGCTCATATTGCTCATACTGGACCACTGCCTCCTGACAGAGAAAATTGTGAATTATAATGAATAATTATGCAATTAAGATGTTTGCTCCCCAAATTCTTCCAGTATGGCATCTATTTAATTGTTATAATATATTATATATTACACAAATACTGACTGGACCATCTAAAGACATTAAACAGTCAGAAAGTAATCAAAGCAGCATTTATATAAATATTTTAAGCTTGTTTTAAGTGCAATATATAGGGTGAAGAATTTGTGCCAAATTGAAAATCAATAGTTTTTCCATAGTGACATGCAGGATACCTGCCAAAATTACATTGTTTTTCACATTGCTTGAACTCTTTACTGAAAAACAATACATGCAGATTTTCAATTCAATGAAAATCAATGACATGAATGAATTTGTGCCACAATTAAATACACCTCAAAATCATCTCACTGAAATGCAATGCACATGAGATTGTGTTTAAACACTGATATGCAGAAAAAGTGCCAAAATGGGAAGTAAAAAATTTATTACGTTGATTTAATGCCGCTCGATCTCTTAAGAGAAAAACAACGTGTGTGGATTTGCATTTAAAATAAATGAAATGGAAATGCTGAATTAATATCAGAATTGAACACAAACCACCTTAAAATGCAATCAGCTGAATGGCATTGTATTCTTCCATGCCAAAACAAAATGTGAAGCGCGTGATTGTATTTCATCAAAGAGCAACGTGGAATATGTACCAAAATGATTTTCTGTTAAGGGATCGAGCAGCATTAAATCAATGTAATGGATCTTTGACTTTCCATTTTGGCTCTTTTTCCATGTCAGTGTTTTAACGAAATCTCATGAGCATTACGTTTCAGTGAGGCGATTTTGAGGTGTATTGTATTTAATTGTGACACTCCTTTTAGTGTACTAAAATTACTTGCACTTTTGTAACATAGCTGAGCATATCCTACTGATTGTACAAAATAACAAAATGTCTATTAATAGCACTGTGGATAATAAAAATAATATTATTATGCAAGCATGGAATGCATAACAAAACATCCATATTTAATGCACAAATTCTAACGCTAATTCTTTTTCTTCATACAAGTCTAAACTTGATGAAATACATTTAGAGCAAGCAGAACACAAACAGACAAACTGAAGTGTTCATAAAATTCCTCTGTATTATACCATACCTGAAGAATGTTGCATTGTTGGATGGCAGTATGCTGCAGCTGGCTGGCTTCCTGCTGCAGGTTATGAGCTGTGTGACAGATAGACAGGCTGTTCACCACCTCCTCTGGCATGCGAAGTCCACTCTGACAGGCCTGCACTGCATCCACTTGCTGTTTAAAGCTCTCCATGTCCGACAACAGATGCTACAAAAGAACCCCAAACATTAGCATACACAAGTACATCTAGCTTTTCAGGCCTTATTTCTGGTGTAAAATTTAAACGATACAATTTTCCACAGGGCGGCACGGTGGC